>CAJVOY010000033.1:437052-737390 GCA_911197225.1 Penicillium salamii
AATAACGAATGTGAAAAAACGGTGAGAAATAAGAAATAGAAAAAAAAAAAAAAAAAAAAAAAAAAAAAAAATAATAAAATAAAAAAAAAAAAAAAAAAAAAAAAAAAAAACCAAAACCAAGGTGCAATCGAAACATCACGTTCACTCTTCTGACTGATTTCGAAATCCCCCATTTGCAAGGAAGTGCTTAAAATAAGCGTGGCGTCAATAAGCGCGTCGCGGGGTTAGTGCTTATTGTCGATCTTATCGAACCCCTCATTTAACACCCTGGTAGGATCTCCAACTTTGGCCATCGCAAGCATGAAGGTCCTTTGTCTCCACGGAAAGGGCACTAGCGGCTCAATCTTTCGCTCCCAAATTTGTGAGCCTCCCGCAACTTGTACACATCAGCAATCTCACGTCTCGCAGCCTCCTTCCGCGGCAAGCTTCCCGAGGGCATCGAATTCGATTTCGTCGATGGACCATTCAACAGCAATGCCGCCGCCGGTATAGACCTATTTTACGACCCGCCATACTATTCCTGGTGGGAAAACGACAGCATAGACGACATTCGCAGTGCCTGCGAATGGCTGAACGAATACGTCGCCAAGAATGGCCCCTACGATGTCGGTCTGATGTTTTCACAAGGCTGTGTGCTAGGCTCTAGTGCCCTCCTGATCCACCAGGAGGAGACACCACATCTCCCGCCACCTTTTAAATCCGCTATCTTCGTCTGTGGGGGTCCTTCATCAACCGTGCTCGAAGAAATGGGGTTCCATGTGTCGGCGGAAGCGCGTGAGCGCGATATTGCCTCTCGAAAAGCACTCGCCCTACAGGCTGGATCGTCTGCTGTCTTGGCCCGGGGCTCCGATCGGTGGACAGGCCTCCCGTCGCTGAATAGTGGACTTTCGGATGACCAGTTGCGAGAAGAGATAACTAGTCCTTACCGCATTGACATTCCCACGGTGCATATCTACGGGTCCAAAGATCCTCGCTATGCGTCTGGTGTGCACCTTTCTGGAATCTGCAACCCTGCCAAACGCCGGACTTTCAACCACGAGGGTGGACACGAGATTCCGAGGACGGCTGCCGTGAGCAACTCTATCGCAGGACTTTTCAAATGGGTAATCGAACAAGGCGACGCTCAATGAATAAGCCAAGCACTCTTCTAAGGTTTCTCTCTTTTGATTCTTCTAATATACGATCAATAAATTGGAGCGGAATAGCCCAATTCACATAATCGATCTTCCATTTCTATGTATATTTATCGGAAACTTTCGATACCGCGGATACAATGGCCTCGCCACTAAGGATAGAGTTATATTGGACCGAACAGAGAACCGTGGAACCCTCCGAGTATCCAAACTTGGCCCTCGGAAGATACCAGTTCTTTTCTTAGGTACAGGCTGCCTATCTGGAACTGAGAGGGTTGGTCACGGCGGTCTACCCCGGAAGTTCGCCTAATGTTGAAATGTCCTTCATAATATTTGTGAGAACCCAGAGGATGATGATTCACTGAATAGCTGTTTAGATCCATTGATTTTCATTCGTAATGTAGTGTCGGCAGATATGTGACAAGTTCGGAGTGCTTGAATGAAGTGAAGATTCAAACTTAAGAATTTTAGCTTCTATGTCTAAAGGGCCACCGAAACGTAAATTCCAACATTCGAGTCGCATCAGGATGGTATTACCCCAGGAGTTGTCGCAAGGGGGTGTTTTATAACCGTCAAAACAAGAAGCTTCCCAGTCATATAATGTCGCAGTGGGAGATTCTCGGGTGTCCATATGTCGCTTGGGTCAAAAGTTGGCGCTTGGGAAGAGTCGCAAGGAAGGCGCAAGGGTCAAAATGGACAAAAGACGAGAATTGGGCCCACAGTCCTCCTCAAACAAACACCGGAGGATCGATGGATCCAGATCAGCGGGGTTAGTTTTCAACCTTCTCACCATCCTGGAATTCCACCCAGGTCTTCATCTTCGAACGCACATGCTCACCATATATAACGGAGCCCTCGTTCCCTTCAATAGATCGGACCACGCAATTCTCGCCTGGCTCAAAGAAAAATGGCACACTCATACGACCCAACTGCGCCGTTTCACCGTGGCCGTTCACTGGTGCCGCAGAGGTATCCATTACAGGAGAACGCACGCGATGCATGGTAGCCACAAACCTTCCCCCCGATACCTTAGCCATCAAATCTCCAATGTTGACGACCAGTGACTCGGGGATATATGGCGCAGCTACCCATTCCCCAGAGGAGTTTCGCACTTCCAGTCCACCAGTGGAATCTTGATGTAAGAGGGTAAGAATGCCACTGTCTGTATGTGGTGTACAGCTTAGCTTCACGTCCGAGCTTTTTGGGGTAGACCGGGAAGCTGAGGGCGTGACAGATGGGTAGTGAAGTAGTCGAAGAGTGCTGAGAGAGTCTTCCAGGTACGGGGCAAAGAAATCCGCGGGCTGGCCCAGAGACAAAGCCAACAAGGAAAGTAACTTCGAAGCAAGTGTTTGTAATTCGACATAGAGCTTTTCCAAATCTGACTGTGCAGGGAAATCTGCTTCGTTGGGCCAGACATTCGGTTCCGTGAGGTTGAATTTGGCCGAGGATGGAACAGATGATGCCGCTTGGATTGGTCTCGCGGGTCCGATTTCGAAACCTTCCTTCAGGTTGTCCGATGCTAATTCAGGTTGTGTAGGGAAATATCTTTCAAGCAATGATCGTTAGTTAAAACCCCCCAATCAGACCTGGAATTGAGTAATGACCCCCGATAAGTGTTCTCATTGTCTTTGTTGAAGGACCGTCTTGCGAGCATCATTTTCTGGTCAATCGGCAAGGCGAAGAATTGGCGAGAAAGGTTGAATACATCTTCATGTTTGAAGCTCAGTGGGATATCCGTCAGATATGCAAAACCGGTTGTGGCGAAAACTTCATATAACCGTTTGCTCAATGCCGCTTCCGCCTCCGGGTATGTACCGATGGGCGAGGCCAGGAGCCCGACGTCTACCACAGGCAGGGATGAGAATTTGGTAGTCATTTGCAGAGTATTCAATGAACGAAAGAGTTCAGTCGTCGCGGGGTCCTTGCCACAGTTATACTCGCAGCTCAGAGCCCCACTCCCCACTTGGTAAGTGGTCGTGTGTTGCATGTGCCGCGGAATGCATCCCTTGGGCGTGTATTGGGTCGAGGCAGACTCCGCTTTCGCCAGCCATTCTGTATGGAGCAACAACACTGGACTCTGGGTGCCGTGGCAGATTTATCTGCTTTCGATTCGAGTATGTGACGCGTCTCACAACTCAACAGTCAAAGGGCTAGAGGACTTTGTGGGCTTCAATTGCCCAGAGCGGCAATAGCCGACGCATGATTTACTCCATGTCGCTTGATTGAGTGAAGATCGTTCAAGTCAGAGTGTCAGATCTCCATTGTCGTCGACCAAACGGGTGAAAAAGGGGAGAAACGTAACCCGACGCGAGAGCCACAGTGACCCCAGATCCACCTTCCCCGCCACTTCCAGAACATTTGAAGTTCGAAGGGATGCCGAATGGAGTCATCCTTTGATTCCCTGGAAAGATGTTTGTTCCTGGAAATAATCAGAGATAGCTCGTCTCAACGAACTGTCGAGATTTAGATGATGGCGCGCCTAGACTCCGCCCCCGCCCCCTGAAGCCACGTCTAGGCTTCTACGCCGCTTGATGGCTGCAAAATCTCCCGGTCAACGCACTGAGGCGTAGTGTTATAGGTCATCGGACACACTATGGTGTTCAGAGGTCGGCGCTCAACTGCTTGCAAGCTTTGTCGTGCACGCCGCATCAAGGTTAGCCAGACAGGCACCCGGACCAGGAAAAGGGGAATCCTAACGAAAATCTTCAGTGTGACCGACGCCAGCCAGGCTGCACACAATGCCGGAATGTGAATGCTGTGTGTGAAGGATATAGAACTGAGCTCGATCTCATGTTCCAAGATGAAACTGATACCATCGTTCACAAAGCGAGGTCGCAGATTTCTGGAATGTCTTCGGCCACTCTGGCACCAAGACTAACCCCTGGGCAAATCTCTGCGACACTGCCCACTCCGACTCTAATGCGACAACCCACACACCCCATCTCTTCCGAAGCGATATATGTCTTTGCATCTGAATATGCAGGTGGCGTTTACCTCGAATACCTACCTGCGATATACTCACAGCAGGATCGCTCCCGGTCACTCGAAAAGAGCCTGGAAGCAGTTTCACTTTCTAACATGGCCAAGACACAGAGTCGAGATGATTTGAGACAACTTGCACAGCGTAGCTACGGGGAGGCTTTATCGTATTTGAAAATAGCCCTCGCAGAGTCGAAGACGGCAGCCACCACAGGGACCATAGCGTCGATCCTATTGTTGGCACTTTTTGAAGCCATCCAACCGGGTTCTCCTCAACCCTCCCGCGAGGTGTGGTCAACCCATGTCCAAGGCGCGCTGGCTGCAATCGCATCGTGCTCTGCTTCCGGGACTTTCCAGACCCCATTAGGTCAAAGCCTTCTTCATCACATTGTCTCGGTAGTACAGCTTGATTTCCTGAATCGCAGAGCTGCTTTGCCTCCACAGCTTGGCGCTCTGTACCGTGCCTCCAGGCTTAATGAAGGACCACAAGCGGAAATGTGGGCTGTGCTGGACCGTCTTGCAGTTCTGAACTCACTGCCTATAAGAAGCTCGGTCACTTTGCAATACTGTTTCGAAATTCAAGGGATTCAAAACCACGTCCTATCCCTGCTAGAATCAATGCCTCAAAGATACCCGGAGTCTTTCGCCTTCACGGCAACAGCATATGATAGGGGATCAGATCTGGATCCAAAAATACGAATTCCAAGTCATCATTTCCAGAGCTTTCGGATCGCCCAGGCATGGAACACATTGCGGCTGATGTGTTTACTGGCTACAAAATTACTGAAATCAGCTGTCGGATCATACTTGTCATTCAATACCAGTCCAGACGGATTGGCATCACTTCTTTGGGAGTCGAGTCGATGCTCCTCGATCATTGCAAACAATATTGCCATCGATATTTGCGCCAGTGTACCGGATTCATTGCGTCCAGGTGACCAGTCTTACGATCCGAAAGACAATATACGATACTCCGCCTGGGCACGCTCCCTGCTTTGGCCTTTAAGTATGGCTAGAGAATCACCGCATGGACAGGAAGAATTACAAATCTATATTGAGAAACAGCTTAGCATTCTGGCCACGGTTGCCGGAATGCAGGATATGCAATTGGGTAAAGGGGACTGTGGGGATTTTGGCAATAATTGGTAGGTGCCAATGGGCTTAGTGGCCACAAAGTATGTTCGAAATGCTAACTATCATTTTCTTATTTAGGATGCATGCAGTATTCCTTTGCTGAGATTTTATACAGAGAATATATATGAACAAGATATGCGAATTTCACAAATTGTGCGAGGTCAACACCCCTGTATCACATCGCGGTGCAGCCTGATGCACCAAAATCAAAATCCTGTCACCCAAGCATTGAAGTCACAGTGTTCAGAACCCGTGTTCACTTTCTCTTCAGATCAACCCTGAAGGCAGAAAGGGTAACATCAGTGACAGGCGAGTTCGAATCAGTTGACTTTCTCCAAAACACTGCCTCGTTCAAAGGTACTGTGCCATAGGAAAGTGGATCAACATTCGAAACGCAGTAGTCATTCCAGACAGTGGTGGCATTTGTGGGGAGGTCATAATCATCAATCACATTGATGAAACGCCAAACTTCACCTACCAAACCATCCCGGTGTCTTTTCTCAAAGGTTGGCTGCAGCTGGAGATACATATCTCCACTCGTTCCAGCTTTGGCAGCAACAAGTGGGATCAAACTTGCTAGAACATCTGTTGAGTTGGAAATCCATGATGTTATATGCAATGCTCGAGGATCAGTTTGAGTCAAGGTGATTGAAGAGTTCAAACTTTTCTTTGCCGACTCGTAGACACCGGCGTAGGTGTACTTCAGCTGAGACATGGCTTCGGCTTCGGCCGCAATGACCAGCGGGTTGAGAATTTGAGTGAAAATCGTGTTCAGTGCGGTCAAATCCCCTGCGACAGCCATGAAGAGTACAATGTTGTACTGTGGTATAATGATGCTGTAGCTGTAATATCCCGTGAGGCCACCGCCCTTAGTATAGAAAGTAACCGGGCGCTTGGTTTTAGGTAGGATGTCCGTGGTACGGAATATCTCCCATGGATAGCCGAGCAGGGAATGTGAGCCAGTATTCCAGGCAGCGGGCTGCAGCCAATTCATCGTTGGCGATAGGTGTTTGTAATTGCTGAGAATCCATCGCAAAAATTTGATCATGTCCGAAGAAGAACTGTAGAGGCCACCTCCCCTAAATTGTCAAATATTAGCATCGTCTGCCACAATTGCAGTTCCAGGGGTGGATCTTACGGGTTCCCTGCACCGGCATCATGGCCCCAGTCCGAGTTAGGTCCAGCGCTGGCTGCGCTCAAGCTATCCGGAACATCAAAAGAGGTGTTGTGTAGCCCAAGGGGATTGATGATGGTTTTGGTAATGTAATCCTCATAGCGAATTCTGCTAACATTCGAGATCACTTGTCCAAGAAGATCGAAGCCAACATTGCTGTATGATGATTCCTTTTGAGGTGCAAAGACCGGGGTCAGGTGGTGAAGACCGTTTACGAAATCTAGCGTCAAATGTCAGTCTCGCGGGTAACAAGATGTAGCCAGTATTTGAGGCACTATTCCACGTACCGTCCGCCGTGCACGGTACTTCGTAATCGGTGTAAGCATCACACTTGGGTAACTGCTTGGATTGTGATTCTGTCAAAGGTGGCAGACCGACAACTGAAGGATCGGACAGCAAAAGAGCCAAGTCCTCGTCCCCATCTTGTCCAAAAAGAAAGTCAGTGCCTGGACTCGGATCAATATTGAGAAACGATAGAAACCCACAGTTGTCAGGAATTCCGCTTGAATGGGACAAGAGGGAGCGAATGGTAATGCCTTTCCATGAGATCTTGCCAGCACCGTCCAACAGTTTCGGGATATAGTCTGTGACTTCGTCATCCAGGCTAAGTTTGCCTGCAGCCTCCAGACGTATTATGCCCAGTGCAGTAAAGATCTTTGTGTTGCTGGCAATCCGATATATGGAGGATTCGTTGATCGGCGAGCCTCCCAGAGATTCATCGAAATGGTACTTGGTGTGCATGGTCTCCTTGGAGGAAGAAATTTCCAAGGAGAAAGACGTTCCGTTGAAATCGCCAGCTACAATTGCTGTGTTCAGATTGCCATCAATGATCTTGAAAACATGGTCCAATGTAGTGTTGTTGTATTCTGGAGCAGGAAAAGAGATTTCGGGCTCACAGGCCGCATGAACCTGGACTCCGGCAAATGCCACAACGGCAGCGAGCAGTTTGTACTTGGAGGATATCATGATTCTATTTCAAGTCTCCAAATGATGAGAGTGCAGAGTCATTCTGCCCAGGACCGCCTTCTTATACCTTTAATTTTAGGCTTCTCTCAATTCTTAAGCAGGCAATTACAACGTTAGTGTCGGCTTTGTGGATGAATATAGTAAGATCACATCATATTTTCTAATATTAGCTACTCCAAAGCCCCAGTACCTAGTGAGAAATTACGATCAAATCTTAGGATCGAAGCCACTGCCCCGGTGTGAGACTTCCGGATGATTATAATCGTAGATCGACGCTAATGATGTGTTTGCCGTTTTGGGAATAGCGCAGGTCCGAATCAGATGCGATTGGTCCTCATGTACTCCGTACAAAGGCCTTGTTGTGTCAATTTGGGATCGTGAGATTACCTTCGATAGAAGCTTTCCCCCCCCCCCTGGTCATACTTAAGTAATACTGGTTGGCGCTTCACCTACTTAAGTAATAAAAATGACGATTGGACCCTTTGAATATCAGTCAATATTTGTCCAAGAGGTGTTGAAGGTACACACAAATATCAAATTTGTTCCAGATACAAAGTCTGCATGTACGGGGTACCTACACAATGGAGGAGGTGTATAGACAGACACAGAGTGTAGAGAGAGAATAGACAGAGATAGAGGGAGAGAGGGAGGCAGAAAGCTATCTACACCTGTGGACTGCGGACTGCGCGCCTGAGCCCGTTATAGCCGACACCCTTCACGGGCGTTTGGTGAGGTATGCCACAGGGAAAAATATAGCATAAATCACCTGATTAGCAAGGCCTTCTAAGCTGAATAGTAAAAGTCAGTGCTTTATTTTCCGTCAAGGGATTAATGCCTCGGGCACTATTCTAGCATTAGAGTCCACCCTTGCACCATTCGACACCTCTCTTTCTGCTCTCTCTTCCCCTCCTTGGGTTAAGTGTCTTCGGTGACCCGAAACATAGAGAAACTATCTCCTGATCTACCATGCTCACAAGGTTTCTTGTCTGTTTTCTTTTTTTTTCTTGTCGGTCTTGTTTCGTTCCCCTCTCTCCTGTATTCCTCACCTAACTCCATAACTCTCTCAACTTTTGGCCTTTAGTTCTCCGCTCTGCGAACGACTTGCTATTCTCACTGCTTCATTCATGTCACGTGCTCATGCGAAGTTAGTTACTGTAGGTGTGAGATGGGTATGATCGTCATTTAGTTTATGTTCTTATGGGGAATGCTATACTTTCCTGTTTGGGTAGGTACATGTAGGTCTACCTTGGCAATGCTCAGGCGGAAAACTTGGCACTGTAGCATGGGGTGCCTGTGTGGGAGCTACATAAATCACGAAAGCTTGAAGCAGATTCCCTTGACTCACTAGTTCCCCCCTAGATGCATGTCCAGCTGATGCTTAATTGATAAAGTTTTTCTATAAGGAGGCTTATGGATGAAAGGCTCTGACTTAGATATAGAATTGCAATGCTTTCTTCGCTGCAAGCAAATGGAAGAACTTTGGTTCCAACGGTATCCTATAGACCGAGTATTTGTGCAGTATATACAACCCTCCGGTCCTATCATATGTATGAATCACATCATACATCAAGGGATTGCAAAAGGAGCATGAGACATATCTGGAATGCGGGCGCATGAACAAACGACAAGTACCAATTAGGTTTGGGGGAGAATTGCAATAGATTCCTTTAGCCCTGCAGGTAAAGTTTGTTCCAGAAATGATTTGCGACTTCATGAAGCTGAAGTGAGGAGTGCAGATATTTTCCATGTTGGGGTACCAAAGGGTAGCGTAATGAAAATTAAGACTTGTACCCGGACCGGCTGGATCGTTCTGGGGGGCGTTTTCCCCCCAATAGATGCCCCGGGAAGGCGGGGTGAGCCCCACAATATCTCTCGGAGTCCTTGCAGATCCATCGTACTCTTGACACATCTGGTTCAAATTTGTCATAGAACGACTTTTTCTGCCTCCCAACAGTTACGAATGCCTCGGGAAACTCATAGTAATCGGGTTACTCCGGCTTTTTGAATCTTCGGAATGGATGTATATAATGTCTGGGATAAAGGCCCGATAATTTTGAGTTAACCTCATTCACATCTCGAAGGTTATCTGAAGCCATGTCGACCGAGAAGGAAAATCAAACACTGGTCTCAAGACCAGTCGAGACCACAATGAAGCCCGGGGCTCATCTTGCGAATCCTGTATGAACATTGATTGATTCCAATTCGCGTGATGCGTGCGAAATATTAACCTGCGCTTCTTGTCTTATAGGCTCCATTGGCAATGGGTGGTTTCGCTACCACTCTGCTATCTGTCTCATTGGCAATGATGAACTTCCGTGGCGTCACTTCGCAAACAATGTTCATGGGTGATCTCTGTTTTGTAGCAGGGATTGGTCTACTTATCTCAGCACAATGGGAAATGGTTCGCGGCAACACATTCTCTTACACAGTACTTTCTGCCTACGGTAAGTAACCGGAATCTGATGATTCTGCCCCGATGATGTTGGCTGACATATTACCTTTCAGCCTTGTTCTACGGTGGCTACGGAGTGCTTCTGATCCCGGCATTGGGTATTGCTGATGCATATGGTGGCTATACTCCCGAATACCATAACGCTCTCGGGTTTTTTGTGCTTCGTAAGCTCTCAAGCTCTGCCATTGCCTTCACTTTATTAACTGTCATCTCTAGTCTGGGCGGTCTTCAACCTTTTTTTCTTGTTGGCCAGCTGCACTCTGTGAGTATTGTTGTGGAATTTTGTGAACTCAAGGCTAATCCTGCGTCACAGAAACATTGTATACATCCTCCTATTCCTCACACTCGAGCTTTGTCTCATTTTCGACGCTGCATCCAGCTTCGTTCTGGCGGATGGGTTCGTTGAGAAAAGTGCAAATCTCATGACGGCTGCCGGTGCTTTCGCCTTCGTCTCCAGCTTACTCGGATACTACTCTGTCTTGCATTATTTGTGTGAAGATGCTCTACCATTCTCAGTCCCCATGGGCGATACCTCTCGGGCTTGGAAACGCTGGTGCAAGAAGTCAACCTCGCCTAGCATGAAGAGCGAGGAGGACATGGCGTGAAGCCCACATCTCCCATCTCCCAAATCGGAACATTACCAGGTGTTCGGAGCCAATCAAAAGTTAATGTCATTTCAAATTTATCGACCCTAATAAATCAGTGGATGCCTTGTCGATTGTTTCAATTTTCCGGAAATGACTAAAGAGTGCCTGCAGAGTCCAGATTTGTCCCCTTGTCGCCAAGAATCTCTAGCACTCACCAGTCGCGCTTCCACCCACACAAGGAACACCATTGCATTCAAACCCGGCTGCATTCTCGACGTTCCCACAAAGATACCCATTTGCCAGAGTACCATTCTCAAGATGCAAAGTTGTATCCGAGATTGTGATGTTGGTGCAAGGGGCAATCGCACTGCACTGCAGGCTTGCTACTCGCGTTGATTTGCTGGTACCCGAAAGGCCTTCGATCACCACATTCTTGATTTGGAATTCCGAGTTTGTGCAGTTTCCTTGGCCAGGTGCACCTGAAAATCTCGTACACTGTGATATCGCAAAGGCTGCTCCACGAAGTCCGTTCGCTGTCAGATTTTTGAGTTTCATATCGGATGCAACTGGTAGATCCGTTAGCAGATCCCCCAAATGGAAATCAAACTTTAATTCAAGATCCATATTGTTGGTAGCAAGAGACTAATTTCGGGAAAAAAGACGATGGGTGATAGAATCCAACTTACACCCAAGTCCGCCCCCTCCCCCGTTAGGTGGATATCCATTCTGGTCATCTGTCCAGGTTTTGACATAGAACTAAGGAAAGTTCATCTCAGTAACCCCACACATGAGAACGGATTTCTGTATTACGAAAGCACTAACCGCGTGTAGTGTATTGTTGTATTGGATATTCTCGGCGACCACTCTTTCGATAGTCTCGAACTCGTCTTTGTACTGCCCTATACTTCCCATCGCAATTCCAAGTCCGTTATAGAACTTGCTATTTGTGATGGCAATATCAGTGCTATTGGCTTTGAGTGATATACTGTCGTCGCCGTTGTAGACAGTCCAGTTGTTGAATGTGATATGAGATGATCTTATGGTATCAGCCCCATCGGTGTTAGCTGCTCGAGTCAGTTCATATCTGTGAAGGGCTAAATAGTGACCATTCAGAAGTAGATTACTCACAGCTTTGAGCCCAGTTCCCGGTGTTATTGACCAAAATACTGTCTAGCAACACATGGTGAGAGTTGATAATTGACATTGTCCTTCGGTAATTTGGTCAGTACGCGCGCTCATTTCGATATTCACGCCTGACATACCACATTTGACTCCTTAAAAAGGTGAGACCCTTGATAGCGGAGTTTGTAAGCTTGTCAAATGTCACAGCATGGGGCCGACCCGGGTAGTTGGATGTGTTTGGTTGCTTTCTGATCCATTGATACCAGTAGTCACCGTTGCCATCAAAGTTGCCTTTACCATATCCATTGACACGGACGTTATTTCCTCCAAGGATAAGGGCTGTTGACTGATTTTGATATCCTACATCCAGAGAGTTGTTCAGCCAATAGGGGATGTCGGTGCTCCACTAGATCAGGACGAGGTACATCCCGTCAACATCTGCGGACAATGGAATAGATCAGAACCACTCATTCAAGGTTCTTACCAGCAGCTTCCCATGGATTTCAATATCCACATTTTCAAGCCACGAAATGTTCATGACCGAGTTCACGTAATAAGTTTTTGGCTCAAAAATGACTCTCCCATTGCGGCCACATTGTTTGAAAGCCTCAAGAATCGCTGGAGCGTCATCAGTGGCATTGCTTCTGCCACTCTTGATCGAGCAGCTGCTCTGCTGTCTTTTGGCAATCACCACATTGAATAATATTGCTTGGATTGCTAGGGCGATGGTGGAATGGAAATACATTGTGGAGTCTAATCCAAAGCAACTTGTCGCGTAAAGCTTGGCTGTCTTCGCAGTCCACTTATAATCATATGATTTTGTTTGTGCAATTCCATCGGTGTATCATTGCCCGATTGCAACATTAAATTGAGGGGTCAACCGTGCGTTTTGCCCATGCGAAGTGGCTTGGCATCCTTAGAGTTATAACGTTTTCGACGTCTGAACATGGCATCTAATGTTGCACCAATCAAAATAGCTTGCCTATTTGAGCAGCCAGCCCCGCTTTAGTAGGTCAAAATGACTTTTGATTGGACTCGGTTTGTGCCAAGGGTCTGAAGGAAGCCCGGATAAAATAACGTGCACTTCCCAGCTTCGAGCTCGGTTGAAAAGAAGCTCTGATGATAAAGTATCGAGCTCCATAGAGTAGAGATATTGAGATAGGTGTGAGAGATGAGAATTTTTAGATACCATTCATGGATTTTCTCAAAGTTTTCATACTTTCTTTTCACTCACTGCACGCTTGAAATAGTTTCCCCTCGCCTTTTGCCCGGAAATATATGACACCCTCAGCATATTATATTCACAGACCCCTCTTGGCAAATCACCCGAAAATGGAATTATGTTGCCGTGAATAACACACCGGGCATTCCCAAGAGTGAGGAATACCCATTCTTACGTGCCAGAATCTCGGTGTCGATATCCGTGGAGAGTGAGAAGGTGAGGAGCGAGTGAAAACTTAGAAAAAGGATGATTCAAAAATAAAAAACTGCTGCAATATAACCGGGCAAAGCCTGAGGCATCCACACAGCAACTTTCGAAGATCTCTCCTAAGATCTCGTTCCTCCGCGATGGAGTTCCAATCCAGGGTCAGTTCCCTACTAATCAAATGAGACCTTCAGGATTTTTAAATGGATTCTCGCTCAAATTTAAGCGACCATCACTGCCAAGACGAGCAATTTCCAGTCTTCAATATACCCCGCAATATCGGTATAGTAGATGCCGACTTGGGATGATAAACGGTGTACTATAAATTCAATCTCAAGAAGACATACAAGATAAAAGATCCTAAATCTTAAGGTCGTATAATCGAGATCATCAGAATGCGAGTGTCCGCCTTTTTGTGGACCGGCCTATTAGCTGCCCCGGCAGCAAGTAAATATATTGTCCCAGGAGGCAGATGGCTAGATACCAACGGATCCGTGATCAATGCCCACGGAGCTGGAATTACCTTCGACAAGAAATCTGGTTTGTTCTGGTGGTTTGGTGAATACAAAACAGAAGAGCATTCGGAGGGTGGTGGTGTCTCGGTTTATAGTTCCGAGGACCTGAGTGTTTGGACTCCCGGGGGACTGGCATTGGGTATGTTGAATCCTCTTTCAAAACTCTTCCCAGACTTCAGGACTCTCGCAATGAGGATTTCCGGCCGTTGACGACAGCTTTAGCTCCTGTTGAGGGCCACCCCTATATTTCTACCAGCAACGTGATCCAACGACCAAAGGTTGCCTACAGTGCGGAAACTGAAGATTATCACGTATGAAGCAATGCTCAAATCCAAATGGTGAAGTTCAAATCTGACTTTCATTCCACAGATGTGGTGGCATGCCGACAACTCCAAGTATGGCCTTCTGCTCCAAGGTCACGCTGTGTCGCCCAACATCAGTGGCCCTTACACATTCATCGACGCAACTGCACCACTTGGAAACTGGTCTCAAGATTTCGGCTTGTTCACTGACTACAAAGATGGTCGCTCGTACGCCCTATATTCGAACGGAGATAGCGTCGATGGACGCGATGTCTACATTGCCAACATGAATGACAACCTCACCTCTCTCGAAGATGTCGTGTATCGATTCCCAAAATTCGATCTTGAGGCACCTACGATTATGCAAACTGAGAAGAGCTACTGGGCACTAATGAGCCACAAGACTGGATACAGACCGAACAGTGAGTGCGCGAAGGAACCCGAAACTATTAATCGCTTTACTTACTGTTCAGATGTGGTGGCATTCCGGGCCGACTCGCTGAAAGGCCCATGGTCTCAACCATTCATCGTTTCGCCTCTCAATACAAGGACTTTCAACTCACAGTCTGGGTTCACGCTCAGGATCGAGGGAAGTAAAAAGACCACTTATCTCTACATCGGCGACCAGTGGGATTCAAAGTCCGTCTGGGATAGTCGCTACATTTGGCTCCCGATAAAAACAGATGAAAAAGCCAAGACTCTCGAACTGGAATGGCATGACGTCTACGATCTGAATGTGTTCGTAGATTCATGGTGATTTCCCGATTTATTTCGACAAGCTGACTCTGAACTAGGAAAACGGGTGAATGGAAAACTGTGAAAGGGACCACTTATCCTGCTAAGAACGCAAAGACAACCGGGGACGCCTACAAACAAGAAGCTGTAAGTACAGTGACATCTCACGAAGTGCATACGACTAACACATTGGAAAGAATTTCGGCACGGACGGCATAATCCTGACCGGGATATACGCCAATAGCAGCACAGTCACATTTGAAAATATCGAGGGATCTGGAAAGCCACAATGGGTTTCCTTCTACTACCAGAGTAAGACCGTTGCATCTTCCTCCTGCATATTATTCTAACGCCATTCATCAGACACCGACGACATGGGATTCGGGGACCAACGTGAGTGATATGAAAAAATGAAAGAAGTTCAGGATCTAACTATTTTTAGCCGGGGGATCCCCAGACCGTATTGGTGGCTCGTGGCAGCTTCGGCGCATCAGCAGCGTGGTTGTGAACGGAGAACCATCAAGCATACAGACTTTGTATCAAAGGGATACCCACAAGGGAATCATTCTTTCCACACCGTTGAAGCTCACACTGAAAAAGGGGAAGAAGAACACAATTACGGTCGGTGGCTTGTATAATGGAGTTGATCACAAGGGGGCAGACTTGGATCGGATCGTCGTTTATCCTGCTGAGAAGTAGGGACACAATTACAACATGGACTATTAGAGAATCGAACCATTGGAGAGGCTATGCTCCATGTGTCTTTGATTACTAGCATGCACAAATTGCAACTTAATAGAGCAGTCAGTGAAAGCAAATCATGATATCCGGGCGAAAGGCTCGTTCGATCATCTTCTCCTTGTGTCCCCTGCACATTTCGATTACTCGAAACCCCCACATTAGTACTAGTGTTTATGCCACGAGGTACGCATTCATCCTGATAGTATACCTAATGAGTCATTTACTTGAGCAACAAGGAGATATGGGAGAGCTGTGGAATACTTTGACCGCGCTTTCAGTACCGGAATCGACTCTGAAGGCCCAGATGGGGTTACTGATACCATGCTCCCCGATGTAGACTCGGATAGAGGCGTTCTCGCCGAGCGTCACGGTAATCCGGAGTGCCAATCAAAATATAGTTGGGTAGTTGTAATCTTTGAGAATATTTGTCCAACTCCCAGCCGAGGATCGAAGGTGAGACTCAGGGTGCCATCGGCTTCAATTCTTGCATTCAACACCCTGATAACCAAGACAGTGAAGACACATGTGGTGGGAAATAGGCCAGGGAAGGCTTTGTTAAATCGGCTCCAAATGGAAGGAGGTCGCTCGACAAAGGGCTTTCAATGTCACGTTATCACCCGGCGACTGTTGCATCCTTTGTTGGCAGTGGCGGGGAAGACCTTGAAGACTTATTTTTGTAAAACATCTGCAATTATCATTCTTCAAGCAGGGAAAAATTCTATTCACTTGCGTCCCTGGACCCTGCGCTATCCCACAAACAGAATCTTTGTGTTTCATGGGAACTCCTTCTGCATCAATGACTGTGCCACCACGATGTAGTAGCGGTAGTTTCATACTTGCAATCACTAATCCGATGTCTTTTTATAACATGGACGCGTCACGCTGCAAGAGAAACAAGATCGCAGATCACCTTGTGCAGCATGGACTTCTCTAACAGCAGCATCTTCGGGGCCCTGTGCGGCTTTCTTCTGATTCAATCAACATTCGCCTTGGTAACGACTCGATCTGAGGTATGCAATAGAAGTCAAGATAACAAGTAAGATGACTTCTGACTCTCGATAGAATGTATCCCTCCAGGCTCGTTGGAATCCCATCTGCTGGTCCATCCTTGTCAGTTCTTGGGACACATGCGAGAGTCTGACTGCCAAATGTGGAGTCTCGTCTGAGGATTTCGCTACTTTCAACCCAGCTGTCTCGTGCTCTGCCCTACCCTTTGGAAAACCAGTTTGCTGCTCAGCGGGTACCCAAACTCTCCCACCGAAAGGACAAGAACCTTGGTGCTATGACTATACCGCTCGAGACGGTCATACCTGCGAAGAAATTGCCCAAGGATACAAGATCAGCGTCGCCGATATCGAGTCCTTCAACAAAGACACATGGGGCTGGCAAGGATGCGGCGCTCTTCAGGAAGGAAGCAGAATGTGCATTAGCCCTGGTGAGCCTCCGATGCCAGTGGCCCTTGCGGGTCATGTCTGTGGCCCTCAAGTACCTGGCGCCGTGCGTCCCAAAGACTGGAGTCAATTGTCCTCTGTGAACCCATGCCCGGTTGGTCAATGCGTAAGTCAGGTCCGATCTCTATGCAGGGACTCCCACTAACCACTTTTGCAGTGCTCTGGAAATGGTCAATGCGGCACTGGTGCAGAGTTCTGTGGTTCATCCAAACCAGAAGGCGAGAAAGTCACTACTAAGGGCGCGCCGATTGCACTGACGAGAGCCACGACTTCAAAAACCACTGAAAAGGCCTCTGTGACCTCTGTAGCGTCTGCTGCAACAACCAGTCACCAGTCCGATAAAAGGGAAATCAACCTCCTAGACATCCCACTGACCTACTACCACCCCGAGGAAGATGTGGCGCCCACAGCTACCACGAGCACATCAAGCAAGACCACGAGCTCTGCATCGAAAACTGGCTCTGTCGAGACTGTCGAATACGGCTGGCAGCTACAGATGTGGCCTGGCACAGGCTGCAAGGGTTCTAACTACATGCTCCTCAAAGGCTACAACAAGAAGCTGGAGGACAGCGACTGTCTAGTTCTGCCTGGCTGGGACATCTCCGATGTTTTCGATGGGAAATCTGTCTCATGTCAATGGTGGAGCGACGGTGGTCTCACTTCGGCACCCTGCAACACTACTAAATTAGTGACGCCTAGCTCCTGGATAATCTCCAACGGGTTATGCACTGTCAGTCCGAATGAGGTGTGCGACAATTACAACGACCTTAGCCAGACTTACGGCGCACGATGGGGTGGCACTTGTCAAAATCGGAAGTCAACAGACCCTTCGCCGTTTGGGTCGATGAAGTGTTATGTTGGATAGATAATGAGATAGAGACAAAATTTATAGCTACACCCAAATTGAACACAGTCCTGGCCTTGAATGGTGTCGACACTTCGTAGTCCGTAGCCCGTAGCTGCAAACACGGCCCCCGGGGGGCGAATAGGCAGTTGCTGACTGCCGTAAACACGAGAGCCTCAAGAAAACCCCATTTTCTTACAAGTCCCCTTTTTAGACTCGCCTGAGCGTGATTCTGCTTCCTTTTCTTTGTCACAATTTCTACGATGGGTCGCCCTCAAAAAGACGTGGCGTCATCGTCGCACTCCCTGCATTCTATCGACGACGCGCCTCCTCCCTACTCCGACGATCCCGAGCCCTTCCAGTCCTCTGCGCCCACAGGCGTCCAACCCCTCCGTTTGATCGACTCAGCCTACGTTCTCACCGGAGCCAAAGATATCAGACCGGATGACAAAGTCGCTCTCACACTTGCGCCGGAGCTGTCGAAGAACTGCGACCAACTCTTCGATGCCATCAGCACCCAAATCAAACTTCCCCCACGTCCCCTTCTGTACGTGAAAGGCACGCATACCGAGTCTGGTACCAGCAAGAAGGATAAAAACAGCAGCAATGTCACAGACTTCGATTTCCGCTTGGATCTCGCCGAGACCTTATTGACTGGCTGGGAAGATGGACGCGCAGAGTTCAACTGGATGAGAGTGGAGATCGTCAATGACGAGGACCAAAAGTCTGCTTATCGGGGTGGAATCCTTCGCTCGCGCACATACAAAACATCCAAGAAGGGCGCACTCCACCTGTCGGAAGACAATGATGCCCTGCTAGGGCAAGATCGCACAGGGGACCAGCAGGATCGAACAGTCGCGGCCAAGAGTCTTCGACTCTGGTGCGAGCGGTTCTGCAATGACCCTGCACCTGTGAAGTCGTAAGTTACGGCTCTCTCATTCCAGGGCTTCAATATTCCCCAACTAACCACTGGCTTTCAGATTCACCCTCCACCGCGAACTGGCTGGGTTCGACGTAAACGCCATGCGCAATGTTTTCTCCTCCCATATTCGCGAACTCAACTACCGTGGCACCGTTAACTATAATCTCACCATCGCACACCGCTCCGTTACCGTCTACTCCCCGCATTGGATCAACCGACTACGGGCCAACCGCTTCGTATGGTGGGCAGTGGTGATCCTACAGCTATGGATCATCACCTGGCCAATTATCTTCTTCGTGGAGAAGCGGTATGAGATTGCCAACACGCGCTGGTTCGCGTCGCTGATCCCAGAATCCGACTCGGCTGTGGAGAGATGTTATGCTCGCGGCCGTAATGAGTCCGCCTTGGCTGAATACTGGGCTCCAGCTGTGAAGCAGGCAGCTTGGAGTCGGAGGCAGGGCGGCGGTGATGTTCTCACGCGGATGGATGCGGATCGCCTGCAGGGTTATAGCACTAATCAGGTAATTGGTGCTCGTTCTCGAGATTCCGAGAATGAGCGCGAGCGGCGTGAACGTGTGAATAGTGGCCAGGCCGGCTTCGTGGATAATGTTGTTGGCCTGGTAAGGGGTATTGGAGAGGTCCAGGAGGATTGGAGAATGTCTATGGGATGGGGGGCTAATACTTGATTTTATCAACCTCCGTTCACTCATTCTCTGCACGACATTTGGCATCCAATATCCGTGGCTTCAATACCTCCAATCTCCTATTTTCAAATTGCTCAAGATACACATCACGGTGTAGGTTTTTTTTCTTCTTTTTTCCACAAACATCACTACAGATCAATTGGTAAGCTATGTGTCTTTCGAGATAGTCTTACCGGAGTGGTTGACAACCCATCTACTATGTGCTATCACCACTGAACGTCACCAACCTTTGTACTTCGAGGCTAGCCAGGAAGCATGATTTATCCTCGCTCCTAATTCCAGTATTTTGTAGTCTTCAAATGTTTGTACGAACAGATCCCAAGGTGATAACATTCTATCTACCAACTTTTAATCGCTTACTCCGTAGTGTTCCGTGGAATGTGTTTCAATGTTGGTTTCGATGCCTCGGACAGTTGGAAAGGTCAACGAACAATCGTTCTTTCATGAGTTCATCCTCGAGTCTTTGTGCGTTACGCAGGACGACAATCCACATTGTAAATGTTCTTTGATTCCCTTTGTTGCCTATGTTCTCAAGTCTGGTTCCTATCTTCGAAATACAATGCCTTCTATGTTCCCCCTTGTGTGTAGTATGTCTTTGGTCCTGGTTCGCTTCTTTTGTGTCATTGGTGTGTTACTAAATAAGGATTTCTTAGACTCTCCTCAAGGGCCTTAACTATATAATTGTGCCTGGAACGAAGTAATCTTCTCCAGAAACATCTCACTGTTCCAAGATTCACATCAACGATCCATATCCATCCCAATCCAGATTGAAGCATATTCACGTCTATTACAATTCACCCATCTTCAATCATGGCCGCTAGTACTCGTTCCCCGAAAAGACAGCGTTCCGAAGAAGGCAGTGGTAGTGATCGTCCCAGGAAACAAGTAAGTTTGTCCATCCCCCATTCTTTTTGCATTATAACTAACCTTTCTATAGCAAAAAACACGCTTAGTTGGCAGTCTACCAAGCTCACCACCAGGAAGCTCACCACCAGGAAACTCACCACCAGGAAACTCACCACCAGGAAACTCACCACCAGGAAACTCACCACCAGGAAACTCACCACCAGGAACGGAGTCCGAAGACGTGTCACTTCCATCGCGTCCACAAACAGTGCGCCGACAAAAAAGACAGTCAAGACTTCGACCGGCCCCAGTCATTCACGAATATAAAGCACCAGACTCCATTCCCGACTATGTTACAACAGACTGGTCTGACAGTATGTCTCTCTCCTCTGATATCGACCCCTCAGACCCAGAGTTGCAACTGGCCTACCAAACTGTGGGTGCACGGTACCAAGCATGGATTAATGGCCCAACCATCGAACACTGCCCTATCATGGAAGCAACGCTAACCTATCATGACTTATTTAGTCTCCCACCGGCCCCCAGTGAGTTAGTGAGTGGAGACCGGACCAGCTACCAATGGGTGGAAAAAGACTGCTCCTACTGGGAACCTTTTGAGTCTGTAGCAGATGATGCCAAAACGGTAGGTCTCTCAGAAGGAAATGATTGGAACCGCAGAGTTCTGCGGCAACTGGGCTGGGCACCCCACCGAGAGCTTTGGAAATGGAGTGAGTATATCCATTGGGTGGTCGAGGGTGCAATTGTTGCCGCTGCAATCATGAGATATCACGGACCTCATTGGTCTGAGATTGCCCTGGCTCATTACAGACACGTTTATCCAGACATCAACACATTGAAGTACGTTTATGTTGCGAACATTGTCAATAAGGAGACTGCACCATACGTGAGAGAGATCCTTTACAACGACGAATCGATCAAACCGACGGATGAGCCAGCTGCACGATACTGGGTACATGATTCAAACGAGTATCAATGCCTTTTGGGGACGGCGATTGGTAAGGGAGTGGCTTCAATGGTTTTGGGTGCTTGGCCTCGGGGTACTCACCGTATTAAACAGATCAAGTCCTACTTCGTAAAGCGGTGTCTGCATCTTCGATTCGACATTGTCGAGATTGGCGACGAGTCGTCTGCTTCGGGTGAGAAATCATCGGAACAGGCAGAGTTGCTAGAGGAAGAGATGGGTGTGGAAAAGGGGACAGACATCGAGATGGATGAGGCAGAGATGGTTGTGGATGAGGATATGCCAGACTCAGAGGGAGAAGAGGGTGAGATGAAAAAGGGGACAGACATCGAGACGGATGAATCAGAGATGATTGTGGATGAGGGTATGCCAGACTCAGAGGGAGAAGGGGGTGAGATGGAAAAGGTGCCAGACGTAGACACGGATGAGGAATCGGTATGTGAATGAGGATATGGAAGACTCAGAGGACATCGAAGGGGATGAGATGGAGAAGCGATAAGTGCTCGCATTGTAGACGGTATACCTATGCTCTTGCTAACCTTGTAACGAATCGTCTAGTAAATCAATGTTTGATTTTCCCAAAGTTTTATCACTCCAAACTTCCAACCATCAAATGTGCTCCGATTAAATTCTTAATTCTAGTGAAATACGCAGTCTTGAATCTTCACTGGTCAATATAGAGGGCAGATCAGGGTACTGATTCGCTGGTAAGACTATGACAAACCCAAGGACATAGTGATGTTGATATCAAGAATAACCATAACCTCAAAATAGTCCAGCTCTGGAGGATCGCCGCTAGGTATAGGACTAATGCCGACTAGTCGATCCCTTCAATAGTCCTCAAGTTGGTTCCAAGGTTGCAATCGAGTTTCCCGTCTGTCCAGCCACAAAATAGTCTTGAGGTCACCCGCTGTCTGGGAAATTATACCTTCAGATGGCGGAGACATCTTGAAGGCAATACAGGCGTAAGATCTAATGCAGTGAGTTTGGGTTGTTTACAAGAAGGTGTGCTTTCATATACGATCTATTATAGGCAATTCATATGTTCGTTTGAACATGAGGTAAAAAGATCAAGGCCTGCTGTAAACCGTAAAAGCAACCGGCCTTTCCAAATTTGTCAAAATGATCGCATCACTCTGCGATCCAAAACATTCAAAATAAAGGTACATGTCCACAAAAGAATTTAAAAATAAGAAAACCCTACCAAGTGAGGGCTTTACAGGAGAATGAAGCTAGCACCGAAGACGGCGGACATGATGGAGACAAGTCCGACGGCGGCGGGAGCGAAGCCGAACTGCATGGGCTTGAGGCCAGCAGCAGCACCCTCGGAGCTAGTGCTGGAGGCGGCGGAGCCACCGCTGGTAGCGGCAGCAACGTCACCGGAGCCCTGGGTGGCAGTGGAGGTAGAGCGGGTACCAGAGTTCTGGGAGCCATCACCGCTGAAGCCGACGGCCTTACCAGCACCCTGGGTCAGGTACTTCTTGGCGGGGGAGGGGATGGCGGGGAGAGCATCGGAAGAGACATCCCAGTTGGGCTTGGACTGAACGGGGCAGCCGGAAGCACCACCAGTGGAGTTGTACTTGCCGTTACCGGAGGGGTTGTCGGTCTTCTTGAAGGCAGTCTTGAGAGCATCGTAGTCCTTGTTGGTCTTGACGTCGTCACCGCTGATCTTGACAAGGCCGTAGTCGTTACCACCCTCAGAGTACTCGTAAACAAGACCACCGGAGTAGACAGGGGTCATCTTCTCGGAGTAGAGAGCCTCGACCTCCTCCCACTTACGGGTGTTGGTGTTGCAGCCGTACTCGGAGAGGAAGAGAGGAAGACCGTATCCAGTGAAGTTCTTGACCTTCTGGTCCCAGCCGGACTTCTCGAAGGAAGAGGGATCGCACCAAGAGTAGTCGTTGAAAGCGAAGAAGTCGGAGCGCTCATCGTCGGAACCACAGTTCATGTACTCAGCCATCTCGAGACGGTTGGTATCGACATCAGCGGCGGAGTAACCGACGGGGACCTCACGGAGCTTGTTACCGCGCAGGAAAGAGCGCATGTCACGGGTGACGGCCTTGACGTAGGGGGCGGCCTTGGAGGAGGGGCCGTCGTTGATAACCTCGTTACCAGAGAAGAAGGCGAGAGTGTTGTCGTACTTGGCGAACTTCTCCATGGTGGAGAAGATGTACTGGAGGTAGACATCGTTGTAGGAGATCTCGGGGTCCTTGCGGTTGAGAGAGTAGTCGGGGGTGTTGACATCGAGAACAAGGTAGATACCGGCTTCAGCGAGAGCGTTCATGCACTCGTCGTGGTCGGCGGAGTTGTCGACGGAGTAAACACGGATGGTGTTCAGGCCGAGCTCCTTGAAGTTCTCGATGTCGCGCTTGCAACCCTTGGCATCAGCGATGGGGTCGGCGAGGTCGGAGGAACCACCGGGCTGGTAGTCGACACCACGGATGTAGAAGCGGTCATCGCCCTTGAAGAAGGCGTTACCCTTAACTTTGATGGGGGTGATCTTGCTGTCGCGGGCCTGGAGGTTGGTGGCAGCACCGAGGACAGTGGATGCGCCGAGAGTGATGGCCGTAGCCATGGAGGCGACGGTACCCTTCATATTGTGTGTGTAGATGGGGGAAGTCGAAAGGAAACGAAGGGCGGAGGTTCTGCTGGATATGAACGATAGTCGGTAGAGGCGCGCTGGAGAATTAAAAGAATGACTGTAAGAAACGAAAGTGAGGTCAAGAAGAATGAAGAAGGAGAAAAAGAGAATGGAAGGGATGAAGGGTTATACGGTGCAGCCAAGATTATGGTCCAATTGGGGACGGCAAACCATCACTGCGATTGGGGGGAGGCAGGCGGGCTGTGCTACGCCAAGTACATTGGCTGTTTGTCCCGACTCGTCGATCGCCAGCAAGGGTCACCGTAGGCGATGTGAGTGGATGTGGTCTGTTATGAGTGGGTATCGTCAGGGTTTTAGTGGGGGTGTCAATATGGGGATGACCCTGAATCGGCGTAGGCCCCCCTATTTTGTCGCAATTACAGTGGTGCTGATTTTGCAATTCCAGACTGGCGTTCAATACATTTAACCAATTGACTGTTCATTATGAACATTGACCCTCAATTGGTACACAATCGTTTGGGCCGTACTTATGTACTGGGTAGCACGATCTCGGAATATTGTGCTGCCTCCTGTGGAGTCTGTACTTGGCAATGACGCGCCAGCAGTGGCGATCGAGCGCAGTATGGCCCTTTGAGGGTCCTTTGGGGGTCCCTGGAGGGTCTTTGGAGTGTCCCTGAAAGGGGGTTTGGGCTAGTCTCGCAGGGGAAAAAGCCACCCAAATTCTAGAACCCAGAAAATGTGATTTGATTGGTTGCCAACCTCGGAGTGCTCCACTTTCCGGTGCTGAGACGTGGTTTGGAACGGTCAACCACACAAACGCACACATGTACCATAGATGCACCGTTCTATACTTAGTCCTGAGACAGTTACATAGATTGGGCTTCTCACTTCGTACTTCGTACAGATGATATATGGTCACAGACAATGTTTCAAATTTCTTATGCTTCGGGCCATTGGATTGATCTACGGAGGGACCGTGGAATTGCCTTCGAGATCAACATGGTGATAGATTTCTGATACATTGCCTCATATTCAGACTGTCTCACTTCTCCTTTTGCTTGCACTTCCAGCTAGCGACCGCAAATCTACCCACACGCCGGTAGATATGCCCCGCAACGCCCCCAGACTCTCCATCACTGGCCACACCACACAAATTAAAACACTGATCCAGATCCAGATGAATGCCACAACAACCCAGCCTGTGAAAAATGGCCGACTATAAATATACTCGCTGCCAAACAAAGTGAACGGAACCAATACTACCGCACCAAAGAAAAATATTCCATTTGCAACCCAAGCGATTCGCGCTCCCTTCTTGGCGAGGACCGGGTCCATCGGCTCGACCTCATTGGACTCGAGATAATCAATTAATTCATTCCTTGGCGCTGGACTTTCATCAGCCAGGGGTAAAGTCGACTTTTCAGTCCCAGCCTTGTCGGCTTCATCGTGCAGGATGTCTGGTGATGATTCAATGACCACAACCCCAGCAATGGCAGTTGGAGGGGGCTGGCATTTCTTCGGAAATGCATAACTCAACACAAAGGCCATAAAAAGCCCAGTGCCGAATGAGGCCAAGTTTCCTGCAAGCGCATTGGTCGTATCGCCTGTACTTGAGACATCAATCGTCCCAGATCGCTTATACGCCGTGACAAACCACACCGTCACTCCGCAGATGAACCCAATCCACGGCGCGCAGATCGCCGCAACTGTCGACATTGGCTCCCAGAGGAGAATCATACCCACTGGAAGCGCTGCACCACCAACAATCACGCCCAATACGGTCAAAACCCACGTCAGGCTGATTCCCGCTGCGTTGAGGATGCAGCAGAATACGGCCAGGACTAGAGCGTAGAGCGCGATGCCCCAGTGGCTGACTTTCACAAGAGTCTGGGAGTCTGTGTCAGGGCGGTAGTAGGTTTTGTACACATCGAAGGTGAGTAGCGAGGAGACGGCAATCAACTCTGCCGATGTAGAGCTCGTAACAGCCATGAAGAGCAGAACGAGAATGAGCACCGCTCCACCCTTACCAAGAAGGGCAATCGCTGTTGCGGGTGCAGACAGGCCAGCTCCGACTTGTTCAGCCGTGAGAGGGTTTGGGTACGTTGGGAAACGCGGGTCTCCGGTCAGTGCTGCGCAGCCTAATCCCATGATTGTAGCGAAACCGAAGGGGATTCCTATAATTGTCAATTGAGTTCAAGTCCGTCGCACTCGTACCAAGCACATACCGTACCAAGCAATGCCCCCGAGGATGTAAGCCTTCACGGAAGTCTCCGGCTTGGAAGCAATGGCTCGTTGCCAATAAGCCTGATCCAACCAGACAGTCGTGAACCCGGCAACAAACAGATCGCATGCAAAGATAAGCCCACCCACAGATCGAAATGCGAGATACGAACCGCCCGTGTTGCGGTCAATGGGCATTTTCTCCGAAGCTGCAACCAACAACTCATAGAGCTTCCCCGGACTTCCCACCAAATCACTGGTTGCAGTGACTAAAAATCCAAAGACCAAGATTGCAATGAAAAGAATAACAGTATGGGTATAGTCCGCAATGAAGGTCGACCGCAAGCCACCCGCGATAACATAAACCGCCACAACGGCCGGTATCAAAAAGCTGGCAGCATAAACATTCATACCCGTCAACGCACCAAGGACCTGTGCACCACCGAGCACCAAGCAAGCGCCAACGAGCATGTTGGTAGCGAGCCCATAGTACAAGTATGTAATATGAGCCCACTTTCCATGCCTCGCGAGCACGATTTCCGGCATTGTATGAGCGCCCGGCGCATTCGACTTGATCTTTATCGCAATCAAGCCGAAGAGCAAGATCTGCAATGTCCCTGTCGCGGCATACCACATTGGACCACAGACACCGTACTCGTAGGCAAAGGTGGAACTTGTAAGGAGGGTCGCTGACCAGGTCCAGGATGACACGATTCCGGCGCTGATGAGGCCTGGCTTCACGGAGCGGGAGGCGGTGTTGAATTCCTCGGCCTGGTGCGTAGAGAATGACGTGTATCGATTTTGGAGCCACGTTAGGCTAAGCATGAACAAGGCGAATAGTATGCCTATGCCGATTACTATGCCGTAGCCGGCGGAGGGGGGTAAGACTTGAAGGGTGCTCATTTTGAGGCTGGTGCCGCTGGAGGGACTTGCTGCCCTGACGTTTTGGGGATGATTGCATGTTTATAGGCAATGAGTTAGTGTTATCGAGCGGGGTTGTAGGATTGTCTTCTGGTCTTCGTCAATAGATCTGATCTTCATATCAATCGATGATTAGCAGTTACCCCAACTGATAGACTATTGTTTTGGGGTAGGTTGGAGGTAATGATAAGAACGGCGGGCATTGACTGGGTGTATGGCATGCAAGATAAGCATAAAACGAGTTAAAAGCGAATGAAATTGATACCATACTAACGTACATCCCATTCGGAGAGCATATCAAAGCTTACATGCGTTGGGGTCTGGCGCCTTTTGATGCACCAAGCTCCAGAAGTTGCATTGAATCGCTCGCGAATATAGAAGTACACCTCAACATCACAACCCCGAGACCAACATTTGCCTGGCATTATCAAAGCTTCGTCGAAAGGTAAGGGAGCCCATACATCTCGAAGATAGTCCACCTTGCGACTATCTTTGTTCCTAACGTTTTTCTTTTATTCCGACAACGATGTGCGACAACAATGTATACTCCGAGCATTATACATCGCTTCAAATAGTTATAAACCAAGGGCTTTCAATCGTGAGATAAGTTCAGCGGATTCCATATCATTCGGCCGGATTGGTGAGAGTGAAGGAGCCTGCCGAGCTAAATCAATATTAGCAGATTCAATCTTGGTAGTTGCGAAGCCCCAACATCGCTATCGGCATGCTTCAAACCATGCTCAGGGGGTCTTACCAAACTCAATATCATAAACGTTTTGAATGCTCAAGATGGAGCTAGGAGGTATATAATGGACGACGAGGTACTCATCGGCGACAGTAGAATATGCTCCATTTGGGACTGACAAGGAGAACATGTCGACAATCTCTTGAGCACGGAAAACATAAAAGCCCAGCAGTTCTGTCATGTCGATCTCGAGGAGTGTGCAGTCTGTGCTACGAAATCGCAAATGTCTTTCGAGCATCCAGTTTTCTGCGTGGGTTTTGTCGGCGAAAAGTGAGATAAAGATGGTATTTTCGTACTCCCAACTTAGATGCCGCTCCACAGCGTCGATAAAGTCATCAAGGCCTGTTTCCTCGTCAAATATTGTTTTATCGTCTTGCGCCTCAAGGCCGCCGTCGAAGTCGTACTTCGTGACGGACTCCGCATATTGGACTCTGTAAAGTGTGGCTGGGATTTCATAGGCGGCAAGATCGAAGAGGTCCATAGCGGGTACTACTGACAGATAATTGTTAGCAAGTGCTGCCCAAGAGGAGTAAGAACGGCCAACGCGGTCATCGATGCTGACAGACACGCCACAAGGGGGTAGGCTAGCTCGTAGCCGTAGGAAAGGGATACTGGCACACGGACAGTTTAATGTGTATTGTATGCGGAAATGAACAAGAGTTTTCGCTGGCTTCCGTACTCTGACATCAAAAAATAGTCAAAGCTATGATATTAAGACTCGCTTCACGGGCGGAATATATCATATTGGAGATTTCGGGCAGTATTCAGCTGAGCTATGTAAATAAAACGTTGCGCTTTGATTCCCTAGACGATGGGCCTCCAGATAAGAGGGGTTCCACGGGATGTAAATATGCATGGGAACTGTCATTTCGACCAAAACACGTGTTTACCCTTTGGGAGACTCCGGAAATACAATGCCGGCACTTTTGGCAGCCCGGGACTAGAATGCGGGCACTATAGCCAATCTTGGCAAACGTTTCGCCTTGACAGGTAAAACCCCAAAGCCTGTTATTTGTCGCCCAATGGTCGATCAACAAGGAATGCCTTTTACTTGTCATATATGGAGTATGGAAGGCCCATATGGTCGTCACAGTTTGTCCGAATATACCGATCAGCCTTTTCTATTGGAGCACATCTTCATCGTACCCGCCCACTTACCATGTGAGAAGATCTCGATGGAGCTCATGGAATGTGGGTCCAATTCATCAAGGGTGATTGACTTGAATGTTGCACGACGCTAATGACTCGTACCCTATGGTACCTGGTCGTTTAGTACTTTTATTTGAATAGTCGCTGGAGAAATGTGATACACCATCTCTAAGAGGCTCCATTTAACGAGCATCTTTTGTATAGGTAACAAGTCCATTATCCCAACCGGCTTCCTTGCATTACTTTTGTTAGATTTAGCTTTTTCCACAATCAATGCCAAGTATTTTCCACGCGTTTGGAATGCAATAAAGCGGCGTGGAGAAGGCGATAAATGTCGATCATCTCCTCGCGTGGCGGGTGGTCTCGTTCAATTTGCATACATCACAGTGCATTAGGAGTTGCCGTCCTGAATTATGCATAGGTAGTCTCCCAAGGTGTGGTTTACCCAGGCGCAAGAAGACGGGAGGACAAGAACACGTCAACAGGCAGGTCCTCCAAATCAGCTTAATCAGAGCGCCTCTTCTCCAACTTATTCGTACCATGCACCCAATCTAACAGTCCCACCGACCCGTAATTCAAATTGAATTTCTCATGATGCAGATCATGCATCTGAGCCTTGTTGTGGAAGAAGTCATATCCACTATGTACGGTAACGGTATTGAATAGCTCATAAGACAGGAAAAGCCAGAACGTTAACACATGGCTGTGGAGTAACTGCGGTGGCAGAGAAATGGGCAAAGCATTGGCGAAGATTTGTTCGATCGGATGTGCAAACTGAGCAGCCAGTCCGATAGGGGCTGTGAACCGATGATGTTTCTTATGAATTCGCACATATAGGTAGGGGATGTGCAGCAAGCGGTGGCTGTAGTAAAAGAGGATCTCGCGCATCAATAGGCTCATGACCACATCACGAATGATCTCAGCAAAATTTGGCAGCGATTTCTCTATCCGGTATGAAGAGCCTGAGCCTGCACGACTTGCTACGGAGAGTAGGGCGAGGTGCAGCACAGATGAGAGAATCTGGTTCTGTGCGACAACGGCAAAGCAGCGAGCTATGTCTTGTCGGGTCGGCTGCTTGGGAGCTGGTTGGATCTTGTGGCGGTGAGAGAATGAGGGCACAATTATGTCCAAGAGTAGATAGAAGACAGCGGGGATCCAAAAAAAGGAGATCTGAACGAGGAGCGTTCCAACAAATTCGATCTTCTGGGGTGAGTGGTTGGACACTATGTGCGCCCAGAAGTCTGCGACTTGGGGTACCAGGTCACTACACCATGCCTCCATCGTGAGTTGATAATTCCAATGTTGGCGAAAGAACAGTATTGAAGCTGTTGGCGAGGGCTTTTTCATTTACAAATCCCCGCGTTTTCTTGAGTGCCTCGGTACCCCGGAAATCTTGAATCACCGCGACGGGTACCGCCAATGATGACGGCTCGGCTAGATGTTCGATCCATGTGAAAAAGCTTATGGTCAGGATTTGAAAACGGAGGCTCGTCACTGGGCCAAGATGTAGACAGCGGGACTCGTCTTGAGAAATTCAGATGTGCACTCGGATTTTTGATAATTCTCGACCCTCGATTGGTGTCCCTGCCGAAGGGGCGCGTGTTAATTCAATGCGGTTCCTTCTGGTCATGAAAATGAGAAATTCCGATAAAAGGATCCGCTGAGCTCAATGCTGATGTGAAGTTAGAATAAAACGCAATCTCGGAGTTGTGTCAAGCGCTGAAGAAATCCAAGGCTGACTTCAGGAACAATAGCCCAAAGGGGACCTCCATATTACCCCCACTTAATCCGTAGTTTCAATGCCTTTGTGGACTTCAGGACCTGTAGACGACATCGATGGATCACATTGTGTACAGATAGTACAGCACAGCTCTGGTCAGAACTTTGGCCGACTCTCGACATGTTTTGCAAAGTAAGAAGTGAAAACCTACAAGACATTAGCATATATTTTGCAACTAGTTTCAAGGGCTTAGCATGACCAACATGCCAGGGGTTTCAAGATTAATGTCGCCTCCAAGTATCATCTGCCAGCTGGGTAGATGCATAGGCACATATTGTGTGCGTTGGATTGCCAGATATCTCTAGGTTGTTTGTTAGTCTGTCTCCCGGTAAACGCCTGTTGGTACCTGCAGGTGCCGTGTCTAGCCGCTACCATCCAATCCCAGCGAAGTCTCCGAATCCCTGTATAATTGATTGGTACCACTTGTAGCTAGAGTTGACACTGCTTCATTTCAGTGCATGGTCAACAATATTTGCATACCAGTTGGTTGACGTGGACCTGAGATCGGACACATTGCCACGTAAAGACTCAATAGGGCACCCGGGCAGCATTATGCTTTTTATGTACATGATTAAATGCCCCTCGTTTTCACCTTGAATGGGCTAATAGCGAGCTTTATAGGTGTATAATTCTAGAAATATGAGATTTGAAAACATTATTCAGGCCTGGAGGCTATGACAAAAGCACATTTTGCCCAGCGCCTTCTTTTCACACGGTGCTTTTGTAAACTGAATAGGCTCACTCAGTCCATAACTTTATTGGTGTAGGCTCTGAGGCCATCCTGCAGTGTGTAAATACTGGCGAATTACAATTGAATGCATCGCTAGGCGAATTCGTTTGCCCTGGGGGGATTATTGAAGAGAGCCTCACCGGGTAGTCAGCAATACTGACAGCTCTCACTTGACGTTACAAGGCCCCAGAGATCAGATGAAGTTGTTTTTGTTTGAATCAGATGATCATGAATGCAAGAACTTTTGAACCTTTTATCTTTCTCACTTTCTTTCACTTCTTCTTCTTCTTCTTCCACCCAGCTTGCGAACTTCAGACTGACATCTACTCATTCTGAACATTCTCACTCCCCAGCAGCGGTCCCTTCCCTCCAAGGGATCTCTTCAACTGTGTGGGGACTGAAAATCGCAAGGCACTTACAAAGCAAGTGCCAACTTGATATCGAGTTCCTCCATCCTATCTTCCCCCACCACCCTCTACTCATTCAACGTCCTCTTCTTCTTGACACACCCTCAAAGATTTATTTGCTTCTTCGGTCAACAGCCTCGAGACTCCCCACACTGGAAGTCACCGGAGCTATTTCCACACTCCAGGTTTTCTTGACCTCTTGCCATAATGCCAAGCCGTCGAAATCGGAGACATCGAGGCAAACCTGCCAACGGAGAGATATCTGATTCCCCCAAACTTCCCAATCAGTCAGCCGAGGTTTGCAAGCAGTTCCAGCGTGGCAAGTGTTCGTATGGGGACAGGTGCAAATTTTCGCACAATGGGACCAAGGCCGCCGACTCCCACTCAACTTCGGATGCACGCCGTCTCACAGCCGACAACCCAGAGGCTCGGAAGCAATACTTCGACTGGAAAAGGCTCATTCGGAATGGGCCATCAGGCCGGAGACACCCAGGATGGGAAAACGCGGAACTCTTTGAATTCTGGGCCGGAGCCTTGGAGATCCTCAAAGGTACCAGCACGGAGTATCATCAGTTCCTTGCACGGGATCTTGTGAGTGAGGAGCTTCACGGATTTGATTTCATCAAGAGCACTACGGATGCGGACAATTCACGGGGGCTTGAAACTGAATCTTGCGATGAAGCATTTCTCAAAGTCATCACGCATCTGTCTCTTTTGAACTGTCTCTCCGTTGATTCGTTTGTTGGAACTCTATACACATCATTCGGGGGAGTGAACGGGGACCGAGCAATCCATTATCTCCACCACATCTGTCAAAGCCTTATGGATACAGGGCGAGACAGCTACCAAGGGACTTCAGTGGTGTCTTTGGACACGGTCAAGCTACTCTTGGATGCCCTTTATCAGCTCTTGTTAAGAGTCCGACGCGCTCGATTCCATGACGAGCTCCCAGCACTGCTCAGCCTTACTCGTGACCTTACCTCCAAGATCACCGACGAGTGCTCGAAAGCCGACCTTGACGGACTGGAAAGCAAAACAGACGTTATGCTGAGCCTGGTAAATTGCGTGAACCGAAAGCTCGCTACACCCAGTGTGTCAGAGAGACCTCAACGGCAGCCCGCCCCAATCCTGTCGTCGTTCCCAATGGATATACAGATACCTGGGGGTAGACACGACAACGACCTGGCAGAGATCTCTCAAATTGAGATTCTTCCAACCCATGCAGAGATCATGTATGGCGATTCGGAATACCTTCCTTCGACGAACTTCCTTCAGCCGCACTTCCTCACCGACCCTCTACAGAGATATGTAGACTCCACATTCCGACTCCTACGCCACGATATTTTTGGCTCCGCCAAAGATGTCCTTCGGGATCTGCTGCAACAAAGTAACATGAACAGAGTTCCTTCTGTTCGGGGAAAGGATAGCGGCGCAATTGTTTACACGACCGCACATGTGCAGCAAATCTTTATCAACCAGAGGAATGAGCTCGAGGCCACTGTCTCATTCTCCCCACCGCCACAACTGTGCAAACTCTCTGTCAAGGAGCAATGCAAATGGTGGCAAGACTCCAGTAGGTTGGAAGAAGGAAGTCTAGTGTGTTTCTTGGCACTTCAAGGAGGGCACAGAAGGATCATCTTTCTCGAGGTCACTGTCAAGAATCCATCCAAAGACCAGGAAAACCGGTACAAGAGTTGCCTTGCTTCTGATTCATCTCCGCCTAGCATCACAGTCAAGCTAGCGGCATGTCAGCAGCAAGAGCTCATGTTCCTGGCTCAACTCTATACCCAGAGGGTCGCTGGTATTCTTGTTGACTTCCATGGTATGCTTCCTGCAACATTCTTCCCAATTCTCCAGAACCTCCAGCGAATCCAACGGGAGGGGGAGCTGTCCTTCCAAAACTGGATCTTGCCAGGCTCTAAAAAGGGCCAAGATGACCAGAGCATCCCACCGCCAGCATACGCACGAAAACCAGGTTTCAGCTTTCCCTTGAAGTCAATCACCAAACCTGGAACCGAAAACCTTGCGTTGAACCCAGCCGCCCCTGAGTCAATTGACATCATGAAGCTGCAAGTTGAAACGGGCCTTGACCATGGCCAGTGCCGGGGGCTTATTGCAGCTCTCACGCGCGAGTATGCCCTAATCCAAGGCCCCCCAGGTACTGGAAAATCGTATTTGGGTGTCAAGCTTGTTCAGGCACTACTCGAAATCAATGAAAGGGCAAAGATAGGCCCGATAATTGTAATGTGAGTACTGACTCTATGCCCTGGGGTGGCCTGTGCTTTGACTGACGATTTCTACAGCTGTTACACGAATCATGCCCTGGATCAGTTCCTAAAACATCTTCTGGATGTCGGCATTGAGAAAATTTTACGCATCGGGGGACGGAGCCAGGCTGCTGAGCTTCAAGGCAAGAATCTTCGCGTTGTCAGTAAAGACATTGCCAAGACGAGGGTAGAGGCCCAAACCCTCGGCATGTCTTACGGAGCAATCGATGAGACCATGAAGAGTGCTGGATATTGCATTAAGCCTCTAGACCAGTCGAAAAAAGGTCTCTCTTGGAACGCGATCGAACCATTCCTACGACGGAAATTGCCAAGGATACACCACCAACTGCAGCAAGAGGACAAGGATGGATTCAAGACGGTTGAAAAGGACAGACTGTTAAGCTGGCTCGGAGTGAAATCGATGAACATGTACAAGGGCCAAAACGATGACGAGGTTGACGATACCCGCTTGAGAGAACTTATGCGTGCAGCGGAGAGGGACATCCACAGCCTCGCTAAAAACGAACGCCGAATCCTTGCAACCCGTTGGTTTAACCAATGGCAGGAAAATGAAACTGGGTCGCTTTTCGAGGCAATATCAGAAGCGGAGAACTGTCGTAAGGCAATCAACACAGTCCACGAGGAGGTCAATCGCCGGGCCTTAATCCAAGCGGATGTGGTGGGAATCACGACAACATCACTGGCACGTCACATTGAGACTCTGCGTCGCATCGGAGCCAAGGTGATAATTTGCGAAGAGGCAGCTGAGGTGATGGAAGCCCATGTCATCTCGGCTCTCATGCCGGGCGTTGAGCATTTCATACAGATTGGGGATCATCGCCAACTACGACCACAGATTCAAAACCACTCACTGAGTCTCGAGTCTCCCGCAGGAAAGAAGTGGCAGCTGGACCGAAGTCAGTTTGAGCGACGCGCTGAGGGAGAGCCAGGTCTCCGACCTGCCCCTGTCGCGCAGCTTAACGTACAACGAAGAATGAGGCCTGAGATCTCACGACTCATCCACAGTGTCTACCCAAAGCTTGAAGACCATGAAAGTGTATTCTCTCTTCCCAATGTTGTTGGAATCCGGGAGAATCTCTTTTGGTTGGACCATCGACGCAGCGAAGACACCAAAGATGATGGCAGCCGTGTGAGATCACACAGCAACCAGTGGGAGGTTGATATGGCTACTGCTCTGATTCGCCACATTGTTCGGCAGGGAGAGTATAAGAGCACAGATATTGCTCTTTTGACGCCCTACACCGGACAGTTGCGTAAGTTGAGGACGTCCCTGAGCAGGGACTTCGAAATATGCCTAAGCGAGCGGGATGCAGAGGCATTGGCCGCAGAGGAACTTGCAATTAATGCAAGCGAGGCTACACAGTCCATCGGTCACAGGGCAATCGAAAAGAAGACATTGCTCCAGACGCTTCGCCTCGCCACAGTCGACAATTTCCAGGGTGAGGAGGCAAAGGTGATTGTTGTTTCTCTGGTTCGCAGCAACTCGAAGCGCCAAGTCGGATTTCTACGCACCGAGAACCGCATCAATGTGTTGCTCAGTCGGGCTCAGCATGGAATGTATCTGATTGGCAATACTGATACATATGTCAATGTTCCAATGTGGGCCGATGTCCATTCCAAGCTCGCTGGTGCGAATGCAGTCGGCACTGAGCTTGCGCTTTGTTGTCCCCGTCATCCGGAAACGGCCATCTTCTGTTCTCAGCCTCATGACTTTGAGAGAAAGAGCCCTGAGGGTGGATGTGTTCTCCCATGCACCCGTCGCCTCGAGCCATGTGGCCATCAATGTCAGGCAGCATGTCACTCGGCGATGATGCACGACGGTTTTCCATGTGGCAAACCTTGCCCCCGTATTCGGGAAAGTTGTCGACACGAATGTCCTAAGCTCTGCGGTGAGACTTGTGGCCTTTGCATGGTAAAGTTCCACGGTGTGGAGCTGGCTTGTGGGCATAGAAAGAAAACGGTATTCTGCCATCAAATGTCTAGGCTGTCGCTCATTCGTTGTGATGCCGAGGTTGAAAAGACTGTTCCTAATTGTGGTCATACAATTAAGGTGAGCTGTTTCAAGAGCGTCTCTACGCCTGGCTTCCGCTGCCCTGAAGCATGCACCAATGTTCTCAGCTGTGGTCACATGTGCAGTGGAAGCTGTGCAGAATGCCTTCTCACGGTGTTGGATGGGAAGAAGTTGTTCGAGCACGCTGTATGCTCAAAGATTTGTGACCGCCCACGCGGCGTTTGCAACCATCGGTGCTCCAGGAAATGTCATGAGGGCGAAGACTGCGGGTCTTGCGACGTTAAATGCGAGGTAACACAGGTCAATTTTCACATTGTCATCACAACCGCTAATCTTTTTTCCAGGTCCAATGCTCGCACTCAAGATGCGATTCCACTTGTGGTAAGGCATGTGCCCCATGCATCGAGAGGTGCACTTGGTCCTGCACTCATCAGGGGTCTTGCTCAATGCCTTGCGCGGCGCCATGCGATCGCTTGCCTTGTAATGAAAGATGCACCAAAGTACTCCAATGCGGTCACCGGTGCCCCAGTCTTTGCGGTGAGGATTGCCCAGAAAGCCTTTGCCAGCAATGTGGCGACAAAGGAGATGCCCGTGTTGACTTCCTTGAATGGAAGACCTACGCCGAAATCAATCTTGATGAAACCCCCATCATTGTTCTTGGATGCGGACATTTCTTCACAAATGAATCAGTTGATGGATTGGTTGGCCTTGACGAAGTCTACACAAGAGACAAACATGGGAACTTCAATGGCATCCGAAACTCTTCCTCTCTCGCCAATGCCATACCCTCCTGTCCGGACTGTAAGCAACCCATTCGGCAATTTGTCACGAAGCGGTACAACAGAGTGATTAACCGCGCTGTGATGGACGAAACCTGCAAGCGGTTCCTGACCAAGGGTCGTTCTGATCTACAGGAGATTGAAAAAGGCCTCGAGGAGGCCGAAAAACAACTCAACGCTGAAGAAGTGAGTTTGGCAACATGGGATCTTGAACAGGATTTCAAGGTCCGACATGCGGATTGCAAACGTCTTGCGTTACGAGCTTTCAAACTCAGCAGGACCATGAATGCTGAGAATCAACCCATGACACGGCTCATGGATTCAATCGAAATCTTTCAGAAAGTACCAAAAGGTGAAGAGGACACTCTCTCGGCGCAGATGAAAGATTTGAACATAGCGAAGCGCGAGCGCAACAATCAAATTACCCTAAGAGCACAATTCCTCAACATCAGAGCCCGGGAGCTCGTGCTCAGCGATATTTTCAGGGTCATGGGTTCAATCAAAAAGTCAAACCACTCATCAAGTGCCATGTTCCTCAAAATACCTTCCGAGTTGACTGTAATCCTGCGGGAATGCCAAAGTCAGATCGAGCGATCCAATGAGGAAAACCTCTTCCGCGTCGTCATTGCGGCAACCATATCCTTCTCCAAACTTGCCCACTTGAATTCGTGGTATCATCGAAGTTACCCAGGTGAGGCTGAAATCGATCCCAAGGCTGAAGGAGGAAAAGCGACTCCTAAGAAGTTTGAAGATTGGTGTGATATTGCCCGTGAATTGCTTGCAGCTGCCCTGAAACTGTGCGAAAGGCTGGGTGACTGCCCTGAGCTCCGGGAAAAGGTTCAGCAAATGGCCCATTTGTATGAGGGACCGCGGTACGAGACTGTGACTTTGAAGGAAGTTCAGTCTATCAAGATGGCCATGGTCAGTGGGCTACAAGGAATGGCAACCAACACGGGGCACTGGTACAATTGTGAAAATGGTCATCCGGTGAGTCAATTTGCATCATGCCCTGAGATTTCAACACGATGGAACTAATCGCATATAATAGTTTGCCATTGGAGAGTGTGGTATGCCGATGGAGGAAGCCAGATGTCCTGAATGTCGAGCGCCTATTGGGGGGCAAAATCATCAACTTGTTGAGGGAGCTTCTCGAGCAGTGGAGATGGAGGAGCGATAGGGACCTTCTTTCAAGGTCTCGCGCTTCCCGAGGTCCCTTGTTCACGCCCAACTTCATTCATGGCAGTCTCACTGAGCCGGACCTTTTTGAATGATGCTATGTGTCTTTTGCCAACGAAATGTGCCTTGGTGGAAATTTGACGCGGTCCAGTACAAACGAGAATAGGCGGCTTTGCAAGGAACTGGGTTGGATCTTTCAACCTTTGAATTAACCTACGCTATTATTACGTAAGGACTTAGCAAAATCAATTGTGAAATTGTGAAAACATGCCTCGATATGCCAATATGCCATCCAACAGCCAAGAGAGACCCTGGATATGAATGGAGAGAGTAGTCTTAATACGGTGGCTACAATCCAAATTTACAAACCGGCTCGAGGCACGGAGTACTCCGTACTCCGTACTTTGGATTGTGATAATTGCCATTAAACAATCAACCTTGGAATTGCCATACAAAATATGCAACATGGAAGCCGAGTCATGCAGGTTTCACTTTGGGGTGTTGGCCAACTGCTTTTGTCCGAAGTAGGTATGTGGGGGCTGTGATCCTCGCCATTTCGTTTGTCTAAAGTACGGAGTACCGTCCCTGAGTCATGTTTTCCAACTCGGAACAAGGCGATACTCAAGTCAGCCGGACTCCTACCTACTTCGCAAGATGCGAGTAGCCCCGACAGGAGCGCCGCTTCGGTTGTATTGGCTTAGCAGCGAGCCCAGCTGAGCCGCACGGATTACTCCGTGGTCACTCCGTATAGGCCAGCTCGTTGCCAGTTGTCAATAATTGATGGCGGACTGTGCTCATGCGATACGAGTTGCGCCTCATAGTTGTGTCGTTTATCTGGTTCCCCGAATCTTGAGCGGGTGAACCATATTCCAAGGTTTTATCACGGTCAAGATCAATCCCGTTGGCTCCGTAGAGCAAACAAATTCAAGGCTACCCCCCTGTACATTTCCCACACTAACGCAGAACAAGTGGGTAAAAGTATGCCATTGCAGTCCAGGATCAAATAGAGAACCGCGACGTTTATGTAGAATGCAGGGAAGACATGCCGTTGGACAGGGTCCAGATCTCCAGTTTTCATCTTAATTGCTGTGGACCCCTGCTGATCTAGCCCGCCGGACTGGCATAGTTCAAGCCACATCGCACTGGCGGGTGATAGCTCACACTTCCAAGGTTCGATCGACGGATCTATCCTGATTCGATTGGATCGCGCTTTTCAAGCCGTGGGATCCATCCGAGCACACTCAAGGGGGGTTATCAGACCGGCCTGGTTTGAAATACTCTTTATAATAGTGGTGGCCGCCGTAGACGGAGATCTGTGGGCGATTCCCAGAACTTGATCCTGTGGTATCGTGGTCCGACAGAATGGTGGGCATTTACAAGTCTGTTCTTGTTGGATTAGGGCTCTTGTCCGTCGCCAGTTCTTCCCTGATCAACCTGGATCTGGACTTGGACTTGGACTTGGACCTGGACCTAGGATTGTCTGGTGATGGAGAGTGCGCTGAGGTACATGAACGCAAGGAATGGTTTGGAATCCCAAATTGCGCGATCGATCGCATTACCTGACTTCTTAAAGGGGCGAATTAACGAAATCGGAGCGCATCGAGTACACCGACGCCGTACTGTGCCTGCAGAAGAAGCCTCAACACTTACCGCGGGAAGAATACCCTGGAGTGCGGAACCGCTTCGACGACTTCGTGGCGTAGGTTCTTATGCACATGTGCACATACGCAAGAAACTAAGACGATAACAGCACGCACATCAACTATACACTAAACGTCCATTATAGCGGTCTCTTCCTCCCATGGCACCGTCACCTCCTCGTACTCTGGGAGACCGCATTGCGCGAGGAGTGTGGTTATTCCGGATATCTTCCGTGAGCCAGTCCATCTCGATTCACCAAACACCATGGAGACTAACACAGCCAGATACTGGGACTGGCCAAAGTGGGAAGACGACCTCGCCGGCAGCCCCCTCTTCGATTGTAGCGAAAGCTCCCTCTCCGGCGACGGCGAGTACGTCCCGGGCGAGCAAGCCATATCGGGCGGACCGATCACCATCCCACGAGGCAGCGGCGGTGGTTGTGTTCGCTGCGGACCGTTCAAAGACATGCAGATACACATGGGTCCCTTCCCCCGGAACCCGCCCATCACCCCAGAGATGGAGATCCCCGCCCCAGGCTTCGACTACAACCCACGGTGCTTCAACCGCAGTTTGAACTCCTTTGTCGGCAGTCACTATACCAACGAGAGCATCGTCGATCGACTCCTCGAATCGCACAACATTGTCGATTTCCTCACCGTCATGGACCATTGGCCGGCCCGGGCGGATGGTGTGCTAGGCCCCCACGGCGGCGGTCACTTCAGTCTCGGCGCGACCCTGCAAGATCTCTTTGCGTCCCCACAGGACCCGGCATTCATGCTGCACCATGCGATGATCGATCGACTGTGGGCTCAATGGCAAAGCGACGATGAAAAGACCCGTCGACACGCGCTCAACGGTACGGACACAATTCTCAATCCGCCGACCGGGAAGATTGTGACGCTGGAGACGGAGATGGAATTCGGAGTTCTCCAGCGGTCTCGGTCGGTCGGTCGGTCCATGAACCCTACCAAGCACGGGTACTGTTACTCGTACACTTGATCGGGGACACCGTATCCTCCGTGTGAGACAGGACCAGTGTTCACAGAGTATTTTAGTCACTTCGTAACTGTACAAACCTTCATGTCACTTTTTGAACATAGAGAGCCATGGTACATAGCCCCAGGCACCTCACAATGCCCCCTTTTTTTAATAGAAATAGACGAATGGAGATAAAAAGAAATAGTGCATGACAACACGACTCTATTATTGTTTTGGTGCTATTGTTAGCGCTGAGACCGAGCCAATGGGGTGGAGGACTGCGCTCCTCTTGCTCACGTTTTTTTTTTTTTTTTTTTTTTTTTTTAGCTGAGTTACTTCTCGGGGGATACGAGGGGATATTTGCAATTAAAGTACGTAGGGAGTACAACATGCGTACGGAGTAATTAGAAGGGTCTTGTCGTAGGGCTTAAATGAACGTCCAAAGGCCAAGTCGGTTCCAAGTTACCGATCCGAGACAAAGGTGCAAAAAAAAAAGAAAAAAGAACGAAAAAAAGGCATCCAGAAGCCGCGACTATCGGGAATCTCACCCACTAGCGCCAAAAATCAAGGATACGAACGCGCCTGCCAGAATTGACCGATGAGGTCGCCACTTCCCTATTAACTGGTTCGTAACTTCCTTCAGTAGCTTTCCTATCTTGGACAGCTTCTTAAAAACCTCTTCACTTCCTCTTTGTTTCATCTCTCTCCTCTCTCTTCTCTAGTTCCCTACTCCGGCAAATTCTGAAACCTTATCAGCGATCTCCACTATGTTCCGTATCAACTTTCTCCAATTGCTGCTTGTGGCCTTGTTGGTCCTGTCTGCTGTTGCGGCAGATGGAAAGCCTGATGTTTCTCAGAGTGAGTCTCTCCAAGACGCACTGGACGACCTCAACGCAGCTTCGTTCCACGATGCGCTGCATGTTCTCTCTGCCAAATTTCGCCATGGAATATTCCAGACTGACCTTCACGCCGCCGAGGCCCTGCAAGATGAAGAACCAACCATTGCCAGCTTGATGAGACTCGCCAAGAGGGACAATGCCACTGCCAGCCCGGAAGCCACCTCGGTTCCTCTGACCACGGCTGTTGAGCCTACCTCGGAGACCACTTCGGAGGCTACTTCGGCACCCACTACGGAGCAGACTACGGCCCCAACTACCACGGAGCAGCCTACTACCTCGGTGCCGACTACTGAGAAGACTACTGCTGAGCCCACTACCTCTGTTGAAACTACCACCTCCGTTCCACAGACTACCGAAAAGACTACCTCGAAGACGACTGAGCAGCCCACCACCGCTCCCAGCACGACTAGCTCCACTAGCTCGCACACCACTGCGGAGCCCACCACTGCTTCGGTGCCCACTACTAGCCAGACCACTCAGCACACCACTTCTGTGCCTTCCACTCTGTCGACTGCTACTAGCTCTTCATCCTCCACTTCTAGCCATGAGTCAACCTCTCACTCCACTGAGCACACCTCGCAGACTAGCCTGACTACCTCCACTTTCAAGAGCACCAGCACTCGCGCGGATGGCAGCTTCACGACTCTCACCTCCGTGACCGTCATCACCCCGGCCGCCGCCACAGGTGGCTCCGAGACTAATGCCGCCCGCCCTGGTCTGCAAACCGGCAACGCGGCTGCTCCCACTGCTGGCGTGGCTCGCGAAGTTGTCGCCATGGTCGGAGGTGCCATGATGGTTGCTATGGCCCTCTAATTACAAAATTGTCACCTTTTTCCGCGTTATCATTCCAGGCGTTTTATCAGCATCTCGCTTCGGCTCTGCCTCTCATGACAATTGTCATTGTACCATCATTTCGCACGACCCGTTACGACCGACTCATGTCTCTCCTTATTATTATCCGGCGTTTATGAACGGCACTGTTTGCCTTCATTTTAGCGGTTCAAGCATTTACAGCGCTAGCACACGCTAACATCTCATCTGGATATTCTAGTCCATGTTCACCATTGGAACATAATGCAATGTGCTCAATTACTTTCCATCGGTCAGACAGAGTAGATGTAGATATAAGGTAATATGTAGATGTGGATCGGAATGTGCAGAGGGGTATGGCATGTGAAATCAACTAGAAACAGAACTCGAGTGAAACAACGTTTCAGAATCATCGCCCACCCTTCCACCGCTCCTCCGCAGTCCAGTATCGAACTACACTCTCCCAAGCTGCAAGATCGCCATCGCGCAAGAGAGCTGCAACATCAACATTGAGCGGGGAGTCAGGCTGCGGATCCGTCAGCAGCTGCTGGATAGCAGTCAACGTGGTTGAAAGCGTGTAAACAGGACTCCAGTGTTCAGTCGTCAGGAGAGTAAGGCAGATTTCGCCATTGGTGAAGGAGATGTTGGGGTGGGAGATCTTGGTCGTGAAGTGGATGGTGGGTGGTGCGAGGGGGTAGTTTGGGGGGATTGCGATGCGAAGATGCCAAAGGCCGCCTAGTATCGTTAGTTTCACGGGCAGAATGAAGAAGAAATCTGCAGACGACTCATAATCGTCTCACATATGGCTTACCTTCGTACGGTGTTCCGTTTACACCTTTCAACACCGCCTCCCAATGTAATAGGTCTTCCTCATCGACGGGACCAAGATGGAGAAGCGACTCGTTCGGTGTCTTGTGGTACTCTTTCAATTCGCGAATCAGTCGCTGCGTTGTATTTCCCGACGGGCCAGCCATGGCGTATATGCAGTGGGGTGGATGTGTACGGTGTACGGAGTAGAGTGAGAAAGGATGCGCGGAGAGACGGGACTGCGATCGCCGAGGCTGGGGAAGTCTTGCCGCATGGTCCACTCCATGTGAATCTCTGCAATTACCAATTCTTCAACCATGCGCACTTCACGAACTTCCAAAGATACCGCAAAGTTATTACAGGCACTTTCGCCTCGAGCGACTCGGTCGCGTAATGTCAGCGCATTGAAGAAATTCTCCTACGATGCTAAACCTGCCAACACCATCCCCGAACCAGACTCCGTCACGCCAAGTCTTTCTGCTGCTCGAAGCGACGATGAATCCTCCCTTTCAGAAGCAAATACCGCAGATATCGAAGATCTGATTGAACCGCCTCCTAAGCGCCGGAAGCGTGCCAGCCCCTTGGTTCACAGCAAGATCAAGGAGGATCCCGACGAGAAGCCTAAACAGACCCCCAAGCCACGTCGTCTACCAGCACGCAAGACACGCGATGCCGATGGCGCTGTCAAGGTCGAACCACCATCTAATTGGGAGACTATGTACGATACCGTGAAGAAGATGCGCGAGGACAATCCCACGGCACCGGTAGACACGATGGGTTGCGCGGAGTTATACTGGCGAGAGTCAAGGGCAGAAGACAAACGATTCCAAACGCTCATCGCATTGATGCTCTCATCGCAGACAAAAGATACCGTCACAGCTGTCGCGATGCAAAGACTACACACGGAACTCGGGTCGGAATCTGAGATCAAGCTCGAGGAACAGGTAAATATCAAAGTCGAAGAAGACGTCAAGAAGGACAGCACGCTTAATCTGCGCAATATCCTTGCGGTCGAACCAACCCGTCTCAATGAGCTGATTCGTACTGTCGGCTTCCACAATAACAAAACGAAATATATCAAGGCCACCGCTCTGATCCTCCGTGATCAATATAACGGAGATATACCCTCGACGCCAGAAGGTCTAATGGCTCTTCCAGGCGTTGGGCCAAAAATGGCATATCTTTGCTTGAGCGCCGCATGGGGCAAGCATCTCGGGATAGGTGTTGACGTGCACGTTCACCGGATCACCAATCTATGGGGTTGGAACAAGACCAAGACGCCTGAGGAGACAAGGATGGCCTTACAGTCTTGGTTGCCGCATGAGAAATGGCATGAGATTAACAAGTTGCTTGTTGGATTGGGGCAGACAGTCTGTCTGCCTGTCAAAAGGCGTTGTGGGGACTGTTACCTTGCTGGCTCAGGGCTGTGCAAGAGTGAGGTTAAGGGAATGGAGCCCAGTTTTCCCAGGATCAAGGGTAGTCCGGTTGATGAGCCAAAGATCAAAATTGAGGCAGTTTAAGGTGTTGCCTTATACTCCCAGGTTTGCCTTGTGTATTTGTATATCTGTGATAGTACGGTCAATCAAGTTAAATATTGTTTTTGAATTTTCTCCAACTTTAGAATGCCTGGATATACTGTCACCCGTAGACGTAGGATTTCGATTGATTCAATTAGACGGTAGCTAGAGGGTATCCATATCGCAACAAACTATTCTATGCCATCTGTGGATGGCCGTCAAACCGAGGCGCTAGACACCACGAGACGGGCGCCATATTGAAACCAGTTCAATTATCGAAATTGCCTGGTGCTTCTACGCTCAAGCTGAAATACATAGTGCCTACAAATATCACCATACAAACCCGTGATCCCTTTACACGAAAGTCCCCAAAACCCAAGTAAACAAAAGTGGACCGATGATCTCATCGGATATAAGCGAGTAGCTTCTTTATCCCCGACTCCCCCTCCAAGCACAACCCACATGTGCAGCACAAAAATGGCGACCTCGATCCCCCTCTTCGCCAAAGCGCAGCTCGACCTCCTCCTCCTCGAACACGAAGCAGAAGTCTCAACCTCCAAACTAGCCAGCACAGCCGCCTCGGTCTCCCCCGCAACCCGCCGCACCCTCCAATCCACCGGCCACGCCTTGACCGGTCTAATACTGTCGCAGGTGCGAACTGGTCTTGGTGGACGATTGGTCGGTGAGTTTGCGCCTGACCCAGCTATTGCGTCGGATGAGACGCGCGCAGCAGATGGGACGCCGCGGTTGGGATCACATGGGATTCGAGTTGGTGATGTGGTGAGGGTGAATGATACGGGGAAGAAGAAAGATACAAAAGAAAAGGGCGAGGATAAGGGAGCTGAGGGTGTGGTTACACGGACTGGAGATCGGGGGTTGTGGATTGCTTTTGGGAAGCAGGGGTCTGGGGCGAAGAAGGAGGATGATGAGGCCGTTGAGGAGCTCTGGGGGAAGAAGCTGTGGGCCATCAAACTGGCTAATGATGTTACGTATCGACGGTGAGATCTCGTGGACAAGCTGGGGTAGGCACTGAGGCTGATTTGGGACAGAATGAAGCAGACCATGGAAAAGATGGAGAAGATGGGAGAGGCTGAATATTCGCAGTTTATGCGCGTAGCCTTTGGTCATACCACGCCGCTTCCTCATTCTGCTGAGCCTGTGGAGTTCATTGATCCCTCGCTGAACGACTCGCAAAAGGATGCTATTCGCTTCGCGCTTGCTGCGCAGGATATTGCGCTCATTCATGGTCCGCCTGGAACAGGAAAGACGCACACGCTGATCGAATTAATACTGCAGCTGGTTCAGCGCAAAAAGCGAATTCTTATTTGTGGTCCATCCAACGTTTCAGTGGACAATATTGTCGAGCGTCTTGCAAAGACGAAAACACCCGTCGTGCGCATTGGACACCCAGCCCGTCTGCTTCCCTCGGTATTGGACCATTCGCTTGAAGTTCTCACTCAGACATCAGATGCTGGTGGGATTGTAAAGGATATCCGCAAAGAAATGGATGAGAAGCAAGCTAGTATTCGCAAGACGCGCTCGGGCCGTGAGCGACGGGGTATTTATGATGAACTGAAGCTTCTCAGAAAAGAGTTCAGAGAGCGAGAGTCAAAATGTGTGAACAATCTTGTGACGGAGAGCAGCGTTGTTCTTGCGACTCTACATGGTGCCGGCGGGCATCAGCTCAAAAACCAGAAATTCGACGTGGTGATCATCGATGAGGCCAGTCAAGCGTTAGAGGCGCAGTGTTGGATTTCCCTGCTCTCCGCCAATAAAGTTGTTCTTGCCGGTGATCATTTGCAATTACCACCCACAGTCAAGTCTACCGGGCAAAAGCCCAAGAAGGCCAAGGAAGGAGCGCAACCATCTGAAGAGACCCTCAAGGGTGTCTCCCTAGAACGCACCCTCTTCGACCGGCTCCTTGCCCTCCATGGGCCCGGTATCAAAACCATGCTCACCACCCAATACCGCATGCACGAGACCATTATGCGCTTCCCCTCGGATGAACTCTACGAAGGAAAACTCATCGCTGGGGAGGCCGTCAAAGCTCGCCTCCTCGCAGATCTACCTTACGAGGTGCGCGGCACGGACGATACGCAGGAACCATTAGTCTTCTGGGACACGCAAGGCGGTGATTTCCCCGAGCAAGCAGAAGACGCAGACACCTTACTTGGGGACAGCAAGAGCAATGAGATGGAAGCAATGGTAGTAGCACGGCACGTGGACAACCTTATTGACGCGGGTTTGCGCCCGGAGAGTATCGCCGTGATTACGCCCTACAATGGACAATTGGCACTCCTCTCACGGATGCTACGGGAGAAATACCCAGGCATTGAGCTTGGGAGTGTGGATGGTTTCCAAGGGCGGGAGAAAGAGGCCGTGATCGTGAGTTTGGTTCGTAGTAACGAGGCACACGAAGTTGGCTTCCTTGCCGAAAAGCGACGTTTGAACGGTAAGTGGACTTGCAGGTGGGAAATTACCTTGACTAATGTGTGTAGTCGCCATGACGCGCCCGAAACGACATCTGTGTATTTGCGGAGACTCGGAGACGATTAGTCGGTAAGTGCTGACATCATCTTTTAGGCTTAACTTATACCATGGAACGAGTGGTATATTTTGGGAAGTATAAAACACTGAAACGTTGCTGATGATTTTACAGGGGAAATGACTTTCTTAAACACTGGATGGAATTTCTGGAAGAACATGCAGATTTGCGATATCCGGATGCAGCCGATCTGCTATAGATAGACTTTGAAAATAGATTAAATCTGCGATTTGGGGGGATTTGGGAATTCGTCTCACCCCGAAACTTGTGGCGCATGTCGGGACGCCAGGGGTGGAAAAAGACCTTTGAAACGTTGATCGCGGAGATGCATTGCCCGAACCAGTTCCAGGCCTGTTGATCGCACGGTGACACTTCAAGAATGAGACGGGCCATTGACGCTTGGCGACTGACGACTAGCGACTAAGAATTGAAAATTGACAACTGTTGGGCTTTGCGAGGTGCATAAGAAAAGTTGATGGTCAAAGCCAACGTCGCGACTCGTTCCACCTGTGGCGTTTCATATGCACAGGGAATATTCCTTTTGGAAGCTTGAAATTTAGGCTCTGGGCCCGGATAGCTCAACACACTGACTACTTGTTGGCCAAGTACTTAAGCCGAGTTAGCGTCCAACTACTCCGTACTACTCGTATCTCTTCCCCCCTGTGCCTCCACTCCACTTCATCTTTCTCGGAACCTGTTCGTCTGTGGGGATAGCTTTCTCCTAATCTCCCCTTGGCTTTCTTTCTTTCATTCCCTCTACTTTTCTTTGTTTCCGTTTCGAGAGCAAATTTCCGTTCATTATGTCCATATGCTAGGTAAGTCTCGTTTGTACCACTTGGTTCTTCAACTAACTCGCCCGTTTGGTAGAGATTCCCCTGGCCTTGATCCAAATACCGTCCCGCTGAGCGGCCTTGTGCTTTTCATATATTCGACTTCGTTTCTCGACACTCGCTTTCCGACCATTGTTCTTTCGTTCTCCCAATATATACCCATGCTTCCATGACGGACTTCCATTTTAATGATCAGCGCCGACGATCCGCCGAACCGTGATTTTATTGAATCGACTGTGAATCTCTACTCTCTACCATGTCCAAAAACTCCCCTCGATCAATTGCCAGCGCTGGCAGCGAGTCCGCAGGAAGCATACGCCAGCGCTCGACCGCCCGCGCAGACCGCTCATCTTCAAATCCAGCTTCCCACGTCGGAGACAACTATGATACCGCGCTTCCGTCCATGGAATTCCACACGCAGCCAGCTCTCACTCACCGCCGAACGGGGAGTACGCTGAAGACAGTCATGCGCAAAATCTTTAATCGCAAACGACAGAGCCAGGCCGATGAACTGGAGGAGACCCCGTACGAATCGGCGCTTGCAATGCCCAGGAGGAACACTGGACCCGTCCGAGGAAGACCATTCCTGGCAGTGCCGCCGCCGTTGAATCTGACTTCGAATCGAAGTAGCCCGCTCTCTGCGGAAAACCTCCAACTCGCGGAAACGCACTTGTCCCCGCTTTCTCCACTATCCCCGGCGTCCATGCACTCACCCGGTATGCCGCGCCGGAGGCGTGCCACGCTACCTAGCGTGATTTTTTCGGATGATGAATCGCGCTATGCCGTGGCATCGACCGCAATATCAGAGCCCCGGGAAGATATGAGCCACGTGCAGGAGCGAAGACATAGTCTTCTCTCCAACAGGCTGTCCAGAAGCACCGACGCGTTGCAGGCACTGACGGATCGCCAACCAGAGGTTATCACCGCTTGGCCGCCTCGCAAATCAAGCGCCCAAGCAGGTTCGGCGTCCGACTCCAAGTCTCCGCGCTATGACGAGAGTTCCAACAGCGGCCAGTCTGGCAGGCCGTCAACGGGCACAACCGTAACCAGCGTAACGCGCGCGTCTGCCGCTCCATCGGTGACAGAATCCGAACACCAAGAACCCGCCCTTCCCTCCAACCTAGCAAGTCTAGTACATACCATGCAACACGACGATAGCGCCACACTAGAACAACGCCTAACCACCCTCGAAGTGAAAATGATAGATTTGGAATTTGCAATCGCGAGAATGCAAACCAATGACTCCGACCCCCGCCAAAAGCACCCACTCTCAGACTCCCTCCCCCGCAAACCGGGCTTCATATCACCCTCCGATCAAACAAGTCCTCTCCCCTCTATCCGCCCCTCCAGTACATCCACTATCCGCCCTGAAAGATCCCTTCGCCCTGCCCCCTCCGCCTCATCCCTCTCAGACTACCAGGGCGTCTCAATAGAACAATACAGTGCCCTAGTCACACTGCTCCGCCGTGAACAAACGGCTCGCAGGAATCTCGAAGGCCAACTTGGAAGCCTGAGAGACGATGTTCGTCTCCTGCAGCGCGCAGCCATGGAATCTATTCAATCAGGAAGCATGCAACCAGTGCACACAACTGATTCTCCCGAATTCTTGCGTTTCAGGCGCGCGCTAGATGACAACTCATTACCGTTGAGATCGGAGGAAAAGCTCGACGCAGACTCCGAATGGGATCGCTCGATTTATTCTCGTGATGATCCCATTGGCCCAAAATGGGAGAGACAGCGAGTTGTCACGGCCCCAATGATTTGATACACACAATCCCCTTTTTTTTCTTCTTCTATTCTTTATTCCCCCATCTGTCATAAAGCCTTTAGCGCAGGATCGCGAATACGCCCCGGACCTCGTCCTGACTCGCTATCCTTGGCTCTTTTTTTTTCTTTACTATCTTTTTTTCTAAGCGGAGATATTAATTAGAAACTAATGTCAAATATGTCCCGATTGAGAGACCGTTGAACACAGCATTCGTCCCGAGCTAACTCCATTTATCAGTCCAGCATCTCCTAGTGCACTCCATGGCTGGTACAGTCCCACTTCCAGTCAATCAAACATCAATCCAATATCACATCGAATGCAATATCACATTGCCTCACACCCCAAACCCCAATATATTACTCGTACATGTCTAATCAAGCTCCACCAAGACCCATACTTTGAATCGCATGACTCGTATCCACCCCTGACAACGGTAGCCCTCAAAACCTTGGAACAAACGCTCAACTTTAATCACTTACATCCAACGATGCCCTTCACAGTGACAATCATCGGCGGTGGAATCGGCGGGCTAGCCCTAGCTGTTGGCCTACTGAACCGCGGCATCCCAATCCAACTCTACGAGGCTGCCTCCGCATTCACGGAAATAGGACTGGGTCTCTCCCTCGGCCCTGCGGCCTACCGCGCTTTACCACTACTTGACCCCGCCCTGCGTGAAATCTACGATAGCCTCGTCACGACACACGCAGACAGTCCTGGCTATGAAGAATTTCGAACGACATGGTTTGAGTTCGTCTGGGCTTGTGGGTCTGATGAGGGGAAGGTGTTAATGGATTTGAAAGCGGAGCCAAGTGGACAGACTGCGCTGAAGAGGGCTGATTTTGTCAATGCGCTTGTTCGGCTGGTGCCGAGGGATTGTATCCATTTTGGGAAGAGGTTGGTGGGGATTGAGGAGGGTGTGGATGTGAAGTTGGAGTTTGAGGATGGGGATGTTGTGAATGCAGATGTTGTGATTGGTTGTGATGGTATTCGGTCCCGGGTTAAAGAGTTTGTGTGTCAATCCTGTGAATTGCTGCCGAGGTATAGCGGCATGTATGGGTATCGGGCTGTCCTTGATATGGATGATGCTGTGGATGCAGTGGGAGATAAGCGGGCTAGGGTTGCTTCGATGTATGTTGGAAAGGGTGCATATGGGATTTCCTATCCGATTATGCAGGCCAAGAAGGTGAACGTGGGGGTTTACGTTCTCAGCGATGAGTGGGACCATGACTCTTGGGTGCGGCCTGCAAAGAGGGGGGATCTGCAGCGGGACACTGAGGGCATGGGGCGATATGTCAAAGCGTTGGCTGAGGTATGTTGGAGTCGGAAGTTCAAATCGTTTTGCTGAATTCACGATTGACTGGAATTTTTAGCGAATGCCTGATCCATCCCAATGGGCCATTTTCGAACACCCCCATATTTCAACATACGCACGCTCTCGCGTAGTTATCATGGGCGACGCTGCCCATGCTTCGACGCCGCATCAGGGTGCTGGTGCGGGACAGGCCATTGAAGATGCTCATGTCCTTGCCGAACTCCTGGATGATACGCGGGTGAAAAGGGTCGACGATGCTGTCTTGGCGTTTCAGGCATACGACCACATCCGGCGACCACGAAGTCAAAGAGTTGTCACCAGTAGCAAGGAGAATGCGGATCTTCTGTGTTTGTGCTTGGAAGGAGTCTCTGATGATTCTGTCAGATTGAAGGAGACATTAAATGCGCGATTTGGCTGGCTTTGGAACTTGGATGTTCAAGGTCAGGCTCAGCGGGCGAGAGAAAAGATGGCCCAATTAATGGCTAATCGGTCCTCTGGTTGTACGGATCGCTGTCGCCACACGGGATAAAATTGAATACAAATGACTGAGATTCCTTTTTCTCTGTTTATAATGTTCTTAATACGATATTGAACTACTCTTTCGGATTGGGTGCAGGATTAAAAAGGCGACTTTCTGCGTGCCATGTCTCCCATCTATGCTGAATGATTGCTCCCGTCATACAAGAATATATGTAGGAAACTGCAAATTCTGTATTCTTAATGGCTTCATCATGGCTCGGTGAAGCTACGTATATGCGTTTGGTAACCACGCAGATAGAAACCAGAGTGTGTGACGGTGTTCGGACTCCAAGCTCCTCATCTGACATGGATTCTCTCGATCAATCGTGACCGTTTGTTTTGATCATTGCCTTTGAAAAATTCTCCATTCATCACACCATGAACATAGGCCTCTCCGATCAGCTTAAAAGCACCATCCCCCAAAGGACGCAAGATAACCGGAACGCTGCACCCTAACAGAATACAGACCTCGTCATCTTTGGATGTTCCCATGGGACAGAGACCGAACCAGGGCTTCACGAAATCCGGGCCATCCAATTTCTCGTCATCACAACGGTTTGCTGTGAAGAAGCATCGGTTCCAGGTTACTTCCTGGACTCGTTTCGCATACTCCCGCACCAAGGCCACCTCAGTCGAAAGTTTTCCGGTGGTCAGGTCACCACCGTTGAACAGTTCAGCTAGTTCAAGACTTCGAAAACAGGCGCGTTGATACCACAGTGGAGCCCTCAATCCGTCAGAGGTTCGATCTGCAACCAAAGTTCGCCATATCTGAGCCGGCACCTTTTCGCAACCATTCCCAGTTCCTTCCCAACCACCGAGCTTGAGGGATTCCTGGAATACCAAGCCTCTACTCCAGGCAGAAACTTCATTCACCGTCCCTAGACGCAGACCTTCAACGGACATAGTCATCGTTTCTTCGTCCAGCATAAAATGCTCGACTGTCTTGTCGTCGGATGCGTGATATATTGGCTCATTCACGCTTCCGACGAAACTTCGTCCATTTTTGCGACCTTTATGGAACTGCCCAGGACCGCCGAACTCTGCGTTCTCGAGTAAAGGAATCCAGCTTGGGAGAGAGCGTTGACCGAATAAACTCTCGGTGAAAGTCTTGGAATGGGAGGTCCGCCCTTGAGACTCGTCTCGTTTTGCCCAAGGGCGACAAATAATGTCCAACGAATGGGAGGTTTCGACGCAGAACTTGGTGAAGCGCATAAATAGGGTGGATGCTTTGTTCTCGTAGTCAATGTATAACAGAGGCTCAAGTTTCTCGTCCAGTTCTTTTTGAGGGCCGAAAACAATTTTGCCTTCCCGATGATCGCTTGAAACATGCACCAGAGCATAGATCAAATCATGTGGGTCAGTGGCGTCAAATGTCTGCAGGGTTGTAACCAGATACTCGAGACTCTTCAAAGGGTGGTGACCGAGGCCATTCTCCGTTGTTGCGAACAAATTGCTGATCACACCGAGAAGTATGTTCGCACTCGATGACTGAACTTCACCAAGAGTGTTACGACCGTTTCGCCATTCAAAGGGATTAAACAGCTGTCGGACGCGCTCTTCGCTAGCTACCAGAAAAACAATGGCATCAACCAAGGCATCCCAATGAACCCTGTTTTCTCCGCAATACACCACGGCTTCCTTCGCAAGTGAAATTTCCTGCACAATCCATCGTCGAGTAAACCAGGGATCCCGAATGAGATATGAAAGAGCTTCCCACTGGCGAGCATGATTTTTGTCGTTCGTATTGGTCTTAAGCATCGCCATGTCCACCACTTGCGGTATGAATTTCATTGCCTCGTCGCTTTTTCCGTCGTCATCACTCTCTCCAAGCCAGACACATACCACCTTGGCCTGGTTATAAATTTCCACCATACGCCTTAGCTGGCCAGTCTTCTCTTGTTCATTCGTCTGGTCAATACACAAGGCATCCACCCACAGAACGACATCCCGATCCTCTCTCCGCAATCGGTGCAATGCACAAAAGAGGTTCTTCCAGATCAGCTGTGAGACTGAGTCCTCGATCGAGGATTTACCTTCTGGTAGAAGGTAGATGTGGTGATCCGCCGACCACTCTCCCCAAGAGTAGGAGAGTGCAGCGTATGATATTGGGCCCTGGTCCGGGAACGGTCTTTTCTGAAGAGAGGCAATGAGAGGATGGTATTTATTGGGTGCTTGCTTCAAGACGAGGACCCGGAATTCATGGCCTCCGAGCTGCTCGTATATCTTTAGTTTCGCCTCCTTTGATAGATGCATTGGCTGAGACATGATCAAAGCACAGTGGACTTTCGTCAAATTGTCAATCTCATCATCAGACAGATCCAGATCGATACTGTGCTTGACTGGGCCCCGGAGAGTAGCAAGAGCAGCGCATAACTCGACATCAAGATATGTTTTCAGTTTCTCCAGTAATTTCGCTTCCACTTCGGTTGGGGGCCGGGTCAACTGATCGACCTGCGTCCATATTTCATCTCTAATCCTCCTTTTTTGTTCTTCCAATTTGTGTTTTTTGACCTTTGTTGTTTCTAGCATCCGGTGGAGATCTTCCTGGTACACCTTCTGCGCCCTGATAACATTATCCAATTCGTTTTTTTGGCGCGTAATCTCTGACAGTTAATCGTTTGCCTTAGCTAGTTGACCTTTGAGCTGTGTTGCTTCCAGTCTTGCTGCCTCGCTGATTTCGCTTTCTTTCTTGTGGTCATTCAAGGCGTTTTGGTGATTGGTCCACAACTTGGCGTTGGTCTGAATCTGGTTGTTAATCCCTCCTTGAAGTGTTCGTAATTCTTCCAACAGTTCCTTCCAGTCCTCCTCATCAATGTAATTTCGCAGTGCCTGAATTCCTTCTATCTCCTTATCACTCAGCACTTCGTTATCCTGGTCTTCGCTGGCGTGCTCTTCGCTGGGGCGGTGCTCCTCACCGGGCTGCTCATTGTTTTGTTGCTCCACAGTATCTTTGATTTGTCGCTTGAACCACACCATATCATCTTCTAAGGATTTCAGCTCTTGGCTTGCAAGATGAAGCAACTCTTTACTCCTCATCACCATATACCATTTCATTTTGACAGCTTCATCGGCCTTCTCCAACTCGAACTCCTCAAGGTCAGATTTCAGCTTTTTGACCAACTCATGCGACTCCTGTATATTCGAGCCAAGTGAATTGGTTATTTCGCAACATTCCCCGATAGCAGAAGTAATTTTCTCGTGATAACTCGATAAATTTTCCATGTTTTCCAATTTGCTTTCTGGGTCGTGATGTCCCTCACTGCACAGACGAGTCGCCCATCGCACTTCTTCAAAAGCTTCTTGGTGTTGTTCCGATTCGATGAAAATCTTCCATTCGCGTTGGTCTTTGCAAAAAAGATCACCGGCTGCTCTAAACGCAGGCAGGTTGCGAGACAGATCTTGCTCGTCGGGCATTATAGGAAGATCAGGCGCAAGTTCTGGGACTTGTTCCAAAACACTGGCTGCAAATGATGGTCCAGCTATTTGCTTCCCCGGAATCCAGTTCGCAGCATCTTGGATCAATTGATCAGATGACTCCAGTATTCGATTCAAGCTCTCAACATCGGACTCTGGTCCGCTTCGGCGAATGTGGAGCTGTCCCCTTCGTAGAGGCTTGTTGGAGTCGCGATAGATACGGATCAAAACGCTTGAGGGCGTTCTCTGCATAATCATGTTTCTCACAAAATTTTGAAATTGATCCCAAACTTTATAAGTTGGCAAAATCGGTAGAGGCAATGAGAAGACGAGCAAATCAAGTAATGCCCCAGGACAACGAAAAACTGTTGAAAGGCCAGCGACCAACTGCATCAATCTATTGAGATATCTTCGGGCCACTTTCTCGTACTCAAGCGCTAGCACTCACACGATTGTTCTGGGAAAAGTTTGAGAAATTATGTATTCGCACCTGTTTAATTAGTATTTTTCGTGTTTCAGCTTTGTGGAGCTACTTAAGTAGCGCTGGACTTGCATATGTACTATAGACGCGCACCTATTTTTTGAAGCCAATAGTTGCTCAGTTTATCCTCTCTTCGCGCCCTCGCTATGAGGGACCAATTATCATCGGCTTCTGTTTCCTGCCAGGCTGTACAAATCATCATCTCTGTATCTGTTTCCCGACATTCAAATTCCACTCAAACCACGAACTACTAAGTACTCCTGCACCTTTCAAATCACCAACCCGGTACTATTGTTTGCCCGGGGCCCCATCCAGGCAAGCCTGGTTCGACTATGAATGGATGGACAATGTTTGTGATCTTCATTAGAAATCCCTATGCGCCCCAACAAGTAACCTGGCCCTTCTGTATTCATTCGCCCTCGGCGGAGCTCTGGGTGCGTGAAAAGGGAGTAGTTTTGTTCGAATCTCGTGAACGACATGAAAATAGTTTCTCAAGGTTGTCGACAGCCCTGCCTCATGTGTGAGGCTTGCTTGTGAATATAGTCTTTGTTTTCTCTCATTTGTAACTCCGTACCCGGAGTGGAGTTTGCAATAGTCGCAGTTTAGCCAGATTCCCGTACGGACGAGACATAATGGCGTAGAAATCGGCGAAAGCGTGTGAAAGTAAACATTCAGAGCTGGAGACAAAAAAAAAACAGTATTTTCTGTCAATGAGATCGAGGCTGCAATATATTTCACATTTCTGGGGTAACATATTAACCGGCTTTCATTCGATCCGGGCTTTAAGGCTTTGATTTGGACAACGGAAACCGAGTTGAGTCTTGACTCCAGGGCTAGATGCTGAGGCAGGGTTGCATCACTACTTAGGAAACCATGTTCTTCCGTGACTAAATAACAGAGAGGCTTTGAGTGTAGGCATTAGTCCAAGGACTTGCCGAATGGAAGTATCTCGGAGCTCTGGATCTGACATCTCCTCCAACCCCCAACCATATTTTCCTTCTCATATACTCCGTACCAGTCCCGAGCTTTTCATTGCCATCCACTCTTGAGCTTCATACGGTAATCCACGATCATTTCCGGAGTGACACCACTTCCTCCACAAACAACGATAACGACTCGGCTTTCCGGTGTCAGGTCTGGAATGACCTCTTTCAGCCTATCCATCCCGATTTGAACACTGATTCCACAAGCTAGCTCGACCTCCAACCGCAGGTCATCGCAAAGCCGCACGACTCCCTTTGCGGCATCAGCATCGGTACCTACAACACTCGTGACTTCGATGCCAGGCGGAGGGGTTTGGGCGTTTTTCAGCGTTTGTTGTGCCACACAGAGTGCTCCCAAGGTGTTTGCTTGCGAAGTGATGGCAGAAAGAGATTGTAACGAGCCCTGGCGCAGTGAGTGCGCCAAAGAATCAGCTCCAGCTGTTTCGGTGGCAATAATTCGAACCTTTTTGGTCTCTTCGCTGGATAAGGAGGTCGGTTGCTGTAGATGTCTCTCCAGCCCGTCCACAATTCCATTCAAAAGACCACCACCACCTACACTGCAAACGATGGCATCTGCTGGGAAGCCGTTTTCTCTCGGAGGTAGCTGTTTCGCCATCTCGTCAACCAGGCTCCCCGCTCCGCGCCAGATTTCAGGATGATCGAATGGAGGTACATAAATATTCCTGGCAGAGGAATCCGACTTGCGTTGTTCATTGTTGATGAAGGTTTCCCGCAAATACGTATCAGCCTCAAACCAGCTGGCGCCTTGGATGATGACATCCGATGCCCCTGCAGCGCGGAGCTTCTCAATCATCATTGGTCGTGTGCTCAGGGGCACAACAACAGTACAAGAGCAACCCAGGTCTCTAGCAGCGACGACTGCTGCGAGACCTGCATTGCCCCCCGAGGAGCTGAAGAAGTTCAGAGTTTTGCCATGGTTGCTTGGATCAGAAAGAGATGCGAGGATCAAATTTCCAATGCCCCTGGATCATTGTCAGACGTCATGCAATACCCCGCCATGTGAAGTCTCGCACTCACCGTGACTTGAACGAGCCGGAAGGTTGGAGAGATTCTATTTTGAGGAATATTCTGCTATATTTATCCTTCAGCGCCCGCAAATTTGGTGTATCGCGATGAAGATCCAATCTCACCATCCGGCGGCCTTTGAAAACGGCGCTGACTCGATCAATGGAGTTTCAATCCATGGTTTCCTCGAAGTTTGACCTGGATCAAAATGGTCCATTTTGATGCACTTCAATTCGAAATAAAGGTTGAGTAAAATACCTGACCAGTCTGCTGACTTGTGTCCAAGTTCACCACCAATTTATATACGGTGTTGGTCGAGAAGGTGCGGGTCGCCATCGGCAACATACCGGCGCCCTTCTTTCGACATTTGGCCCACAGCAGTGGCCCTCTTATCTTCCTCGCTATGGACAACAACCATAAAGCCTTCAATCAATGTTGCCCGTCGTCCACTTTTGCCACATTTTGTGAAATTCCAGGGTCCTTTTTTTAAAAAAACAACCCCTTGGATGCAAAGTTCTTATTGCAACTGAAAAAGTGTCAAAGCAGCTCTCCTTCCGAGGGGTTTTTTGGAGAACAGATTATTCGTTTGCTGTTGATAAGTTCGGCGTTTTATTCACCCCTTCACGTCTCAAATCGTTCGAGCTTAGCTCATGTGTGAGCCCGAGGAACCATGCATTTTTCGGTTGAAGCTTTTTGGAGAGCTGGTTAATGCCCAGGTGAAGCTGACACCAAAATTTGACAAGAACTTCTGTGCTACATCTACTTTCTGAGATGCTCAGAGGGAATCAACCGCTATTTTACCGAGCAGATACGAGAATTTGTCGCATAAGCCAAAACAATCGTGGGCCAAGGCCTGTAATCAGGCCTCCAGGTGGATCACACTAGATGATGATCTCCTATCATGAAGATTGAAGTGCCTTCCCGTGTTTGTCGGAAGGGGACAACAGCCTCGTAAGAGAGACGGGTGATTATCATATTCTCGCACAGCAGTCGCCGTTGAATAGTTGGGAAGCTGGCATGATGCTCATCAATAAGGCATGGAATCACGGCTTGGGCCCAGAGGACCGTGTGGGCTTGGAAGGATGCAGCGTCGACGATCTGGACAAGGACTTGCCGGTATGACATCGGGCATAGCCGAGAAGAACAATGCGCCGTGATTGAAATACGAGCAAAGCCCAGAAGCTCTAGTTACGTGTCAAAAATATCGGTCGGACTCTGCTGTCATCTCGTCCCCAGTTCCAAGGTTTCCACGAGTACGGGACCCAATCCGGGACATCTCTCCACGTTTCACCCACGTTGTTACCAAACTTTGCTGCCATACCAATGTCCTTTTCGGGTCAGCGAGGCTGATGTTTCTTGAAATTTCTCCGAACAACACGAGATGACATCAACAGTGGTCGGTCATTGGATATGAGGCTAAAGCCTGAGCGGCTTATTTCAGCCCCCAGTAAGCCTCCAGTAAGCCCCCGGTCAGACCCCTGCCGGCCCCCTTTAAAAGAGCCCCATGTCGCAGGTGCAAACGGAATATTTCGCAGATATTGCTCATTCTTCAGCCACAGAGCCAATTAAACGTCATGTCTAGGAAAGTCGATCTACTGCCGGCGCCGGCAAAGCCTCGTCCAATGAAGGTAGTCGTCGCAAGCCCCAGCCGGTATGGAACCTTCCTTTGATGCTAGCAGGCGAATGACAACGCTGATGACGATTTGTTAGTTCTGGAACGATGGGCCTCTATCAGGCAATGCAAATTTTGGGTTTCAAAACATATCATTTTTATGAATGTATCGTTAATCATGGCTTGCCTCACATGGAAGTCTTGCAAGAAGCCGTGACCGCTCAATGCAATGATCTTTCTGGCATTAAGAAGTATACCAAGGCCGACTATGAGAAATGGCTAGGAGAATATGAGGTAACTCTGAAGTCCAAATCTCTCACTTCCAATCTTCATAGCTCACCATGCATCGCCTAGTGTCTTGTCGAGGTTCCCAGTCACGTCGGAACCGATATACTCGAGGCTTATGCCGACGATCCCAATGTGAAGTTCATCCTCACAGAGCGAGACCCGGATAAATGGGTCACCTCGGTGAACAATACAGCAGGGGCCCTGATTGATATGCCATACATGTTTCCATTCGTGATCCTCAAGTATTTCGATGCAACATTGTACCGGTTCCTGCACTTGAACGAGACTGTTTATCGTGCTATGTCCAAATGCACCAAGCCTGGCAGTGCAGATAATGCCCAGGCCCTTCGGAAGCAGTATACGGATTAGTATGTATCGAGCGTGGATTCCGAAGTGTGAAACCGTGCTAACCCCACATCAAGCATCAAAAGGGCAAAAGAGATCATCCCTGCCGACCGGCTGTGCCTTATCAAGCTCGAAGGCGGGCTTGATTGGGAGAACATCTGCCCATTCCTAGAGTTGCCCATTCCTACCCAGGCCTACCCCGATCGCAACGAGCCAGAGAGGTTCCAGAAGCTGGTTCAAGGCTTCCTTCAGCCTAAAATTAATGCCGCTATTATGAGATTGAGCGTTGTTGCTCTTCCAGTAGTCGGTGTCGCTGGATGGGCGGCTATGAAATATGGACCATCTGCAATTGCGGCGCTCACAAAAGGTCGTTAATGTCTCGAACGGCCAGGTTCGTGTTGAATGGTCGAGACTTATCGCAAACGTCGAAAGCCGATGGTCAGGAATCTAGGGGCTAGATCTCAGAATGGAGATGTCGAGCCTTTTAAGACAGACTCTGGATGGCGTGGTGAAAGCATTTGGCCTAGCAGACAAACTAGCGTGATTTTTTCTCCCGAATCTCTTTGGTTTCTGCATCACTTACGCGGCACTAAGGTGTCCGGTTGAAGTGCGGAGACCATCTCGCCAAGAAACTCCCCTCGTGGGCCCCCCGGCAGATCAATCAGAAACTATTGGCGATGGACAATCAATAATAGACATTATTATCCATACACTGGGCCTCGGCTTCTCCATTTCGCCATAAGGATGGATAAATAAACCCCGCCATCCCCTGCGCTGACTGAAGCTGCCATTTGCACTGCACAGATACTGTTTGCCAACTCCTGAAGTAACCATGGCAGAGATCCATATCCTTGACACATTAGACGATCTCAGCGAGAGAGTCGTTTACATCACTGGTACGATCTTCAATATCTAGAATCATCACCAATAACTAACAATAAAGGTGGTGCCTCGGGAATTGGAAGAGCGACCGCAGAGCTTTGTCTCAAACAAGGCGCAAATGTAGTCATCGGCGATCTGAACCCATTACCAGCCGATCTCCAAACATCAGACAAGCTCAAATACATCCATGTTGATGTATGTTCTTGGGAGAGTCAGCGCGACGCTTTCATCCAGATCGAAGCATGGTATGGACATATCGACCATGTCTTTGCCAACGCGGGTGTTGGTCCCACATCACCCTTGGTAGATGATACTCTCGACGAGAACGGTCTCTTGACACCACCGAATCTGCGAACAATCAATGTCAATTTAATTGGCGTGATTTCGACACTGCGTCTAGCTGCTTACTACATTCAGAAACACTCTGCTCACCGCGTACCCGGTGAATCGGGTAGTATTGTGGTTACGGCATCTGCGTCGTCATTCCAGACATTCACAGCTGGGGATTACACGATCGCGAAACATGGTGTTTTGGGCATGCTGCGTGGCGTTGGGTCTCGGTTGGAGGGTAAAGTCCGTCTGAACGCGGTCGCTCCATCATGGACGGATACTGGGATGGTTCCAAAGGATTTCATTGAATCACTAGGTGTTGCCGTTCAGGCGCCAGAGGTTGTGGCCAAGAGCGTGGTACGCTTATTCGGCGACCAGACATGCCATGACGAAGTCATTTACAGCTGGGATGGGAATTATTTGGAGGTTAACAAAGCGGATGGTGGCTTGTTACAGACTGCAGGGAAATTGATCCCGAACACCGCCAATGAGGATAGCGTGATGGTCAAGTTGAGCGCTGCGGCGGTAGCTGGAGAGGTCAAGATTTAACTATATTCCATGACTCTTTATCTTACCTCGGTATGCCCTCATTATGAGACCAAGAAATGATATCAGATGCTGCAAGTATGGAATGTTGCCTTCATCCCCACATGCATATTCAAGGCTATACCTGCTTCCCCGCCTTCTCCGCGTCTTGGCTAGAATGCATGATTCAGGTAGAACAATACTGCATAAAGACACCTCGGTCCTCATAAGTCCGCAGTGATGTGCACATAACCCCTCTTTTGTTTTCTTTCCCGGCAACGCAGCGAATATCGTATATCATGGCAGGATTTCAACTGCAATACCCACAAGATCGTGAACTAACTGGCGGGGACCTGCTGGCGCAATGTTTGAAGTATGCAGGCGTCGAAGTTGCCTTTGGTCTCCATGGGGGCACCTAGATGCATTCCTGATGGGATGTGAGGCTGTCGATATTCGTCTTATTGACACCAGGCACGAAACTGTCGCTGTACAAGCCGCCGAGGGATATTCACGTATCAGCAATAAACTGGGAGTTTGTTTTGTTACCGCAAACAGCGGGTAAGACGTCTCTTGCTCACTGCGTACTGGGTGTCCCGATGCTGAAGAAGCAGATTTTCCAACGGTCTTGCTGGGCTAGCCACGGCTTATGGTGATCGAAGCCCAATTATGTGCATCACATCTTCGCCGCCATTGCGAGATACAGAGAACAACTCGCTGCAAGGCTCAATCGATCAAGTCGTAGCAGCCCAACCTGTCACGAAATTCGCACATAGGGTTGTAGTGCCAGAGGAATGCCCGAGAATAGTATCGCACGCAATTCGGGTTGCGTTGTCAGGAGCTCCAGGTATCAGGCTTTCTAAATGATCATTGGTTGCGGCGCTGACACATTGCAAAAAGGCCCAGTCTTGCTCGATTTCCCCATCGATGTGTTGTTTTCCCCAATTCAACCCAAGCTGATTGCCTGGGGATCGATCGCATCCCCATTCCTGTTTCGCCCAGGTCCCAGTGAAGGCGCCCTCAAGGCAGCTGTCGAGCTTCTAGCTTCAGCCAAACGACCTGTGATCATCACGGGAACTGGGGCAAAGCACCCTCATGTGAGTTGGACTCTTGGTAGTCTGCAACGTTCACTAATGACCTGCGCAGACACGCGAGGTCATTAACAAGTTGGCCGAGACTTGCCATATCCCCATTTTCAGTAGTTCCAAGTATGCCTCCTTTGATCCCAAATCACCAATGCTGTCTCAAGGAACTGCTGGAAACCTAGCAAAGCTCCCTTTGATTAAAATTCCCCCTCCGGACTTGATCATACTCCTTGGAGCGCGTACGGGGATGTTTTTGGGTGGTCGAAGTGGAGCCATCATTCCAAATGAAGGATGCAAGTTACTTCAGGTGGACTCCGATGGAAGTGAAATTGGTCGCTCCTTGCCAGTTGACCTTGGTATCATTTCCGACGTCGATGCGTTCGTCACTGCAATGAACTCTAGAGTGACAACCGTTTTTCAAAGAAGAGTGGACAGATCCTGGGTGGAGTCTGTTCTTGGTGTTGCAAAATTGGAATCACCATTTGAGAAAGAACCGAAAGAGGCCCATTTCGGGGCTCTCCATCCTTACCATGCTATGAAACAGGTCATGTCTGCCATCGAACCTGGGAGCATCATTGTTCTGGACGGGGGAGAGGCATCTGCGTGGGCTGCTGATCTTGCTGCACTCTCTCAGCCCAGCGTTGTTATCACCTCCACAGGTTATCTCGGTTTCCTGGGCAACGGATTCGGGTACTCGCTGGGTTGTGCGATCGCCGATCCCGATCGGAAGGTTGTAAGCATCCACGGGGATGGATCAGCTGGATTCCATTTGATGGAGTTGGATACTTACAAGAGATTCAATCTCAACATCATGACGGTCATTGTCAACAATTCGAGCTGGGGCATGAGTTCCAACGGCCAGGATATTGTTTACGGATCCAAACACCCAGCCCGTCTAGTCAGTGCCCTCAATCCACAAACTCAGTACGAGCTCGTCGCCCGAGGCTTGCAAAACTCGGCTTCGAAGGTTTCGCGCTTCTCTGATATACACGATACGGTCACCAAGTTGCAAGCCGAGCAGGGGCCCAGTTGTATCAATTTGATCGTTGATCGGAAACCTGTCCATCCCATAACCACTGCAATGGTTGGACTGACTGATGACCCGAATTTCGTGGTGGTGCCGTATTACGACAATGTGCCACGGGCATATCACAAGCTGTAGTTCAAGTCAACGTCTTCCCTGGGAATTAGTTTTATTAATTGGGACGGTTTACAAACTCGAATCGTCGCATGCTCAAGTGATAATGGACAGCTTCTCAATTTAGGATGTATCCAGGGTAGAATCATTCTTTCATAAAGGAAATTGAATATATACAAAGAAAGGACCACGGACAGTAAAGACAGGATCAGATAATGATCCGAGGTTAGATAGTGAGCCCCCATTCTAAGCACCTAGAGCCGACTTGATCAAATTCAACCCGATCTCCTTCAACGCAGCACCAACATCCAACTTGACGGTTAGTTTATTTGCCGACAGAGCCTTGGTGAAGTAGGGAAGCTCCTTGCCATTGTATGAGCTGGACTTTCCAGAAATATCGAACGGCACAATCCCGTCTTTGTACGGATTGTCGCTTGAAGTGAGCAGGCCAATCACTGCGGCTTGGTCTACTTTCGCAAGCATGGGAACATTGTTGTCGCCTGGCTTGAGTACTAGGTCGTTCAAATAGGTTGTACCCATCGATTTGCCGTCCACGGCTAAGCTGAGTGATAGATTTCCCTGATTTGTTAGTATCTTAAACACATTGGTTGGAAAAAGGAGAAATACCATGGTGATTGTCATGACGGAGGGGTTGGGGATGAAGACCGTTCCATTCATGTTGTATCCGTTGACGGAGGGAATCATGATGTGGAATTCGGAGACGGCAAATCCCTCAAGTTGGTTTAGGCCTGTGGTCGATCAGTGAAGGGATCCCTAATTGGCAGGAGTATAACATACCCTTCATAGAAACAGTCTTGTTGTAGGTGACTGTGGTCTTAGGCAGACTTCCCTCCTTCAATCCAGGTCGGCCGTAAATATTCAGCGAGACCTCCTTGTTCATCATAACAGCGGTAGCAAAGTCGCCGAAGGCATCGGAATCAGATAAATCCACGTGTTGATCCACGTGAATCTCTGCACCGTCATTCGACTTGACGCCGGGAACAGTCACCATCGCAAAAGGTGCATCTGCGCCGCCCAAAGAGACCTCTGCATCGAATTCATAGATCTGTGGGTGATAGGAGCTCTTAGAGCCGAGAATCTGTGTCTGGTTGAGGTGGAAAGTTTCCGGAGTTGGATCACTGATCACCATCTGCTTGATATCAAGAGTCGAATCATTGACAGCATCTTGGGCAATCTTAGGGTATCCGACATAGACGCTGGACGTGTCAGTCTAGAGTTGACGCGCAACAGTCGGGAAGTAAGGAGCCTTACACTGGCAGGATGATAACCAAAAGCGCAATAATAAAAGCGATCAAATGCGCCCACCACCATTTCTTAAAGTGGGCTGCTACTCGTGCACCGAAGCTCTTCTTCGCCGGCATCGAAGAGACGCCGGCTTCTTCCACGACTGAGGCCTTTGTGACGGACATCTTTGTCAAGACTGGAATTGTTAATGCGGTTTGATTGTTAGGCATGGCAATACATACCGGACCACAGTGGGGGTAGAGGCAAAAGCCGGAAGCCGAAAGAGATCGAGATTGAAACTGGTACCACGCACAGCGGGTGGTTCTTTTATAATAAATCGGGCTGCATGTCCGATGCGATAGGTCTTCCAAAGCAAGCCGTAAGCTAAGGTTTTAAAAATCACATGCCAGATGTAAAGCAATTTAAATAGAAATTGCAAAAGACGGTACCAAAAAGCAAAAAAGGGGTATGCAGGGTGGCTGATAGTCCCTGGGGGGATCTTTGCGAAGATAACCGACACTTTTAGCTCAAAAGTCCGGAGTATCATCTGGGGAACTCCGGATTTACAATGCGGAGAGATCAGATCTGGGGTCTAGATGTCTTGGTTTCACTTCACCACAACCACATGAAAAACACAGAGAAAAAAAGCAAGCCCCAAGCCGAGGTGTGAGCCAGAAAGGCATCTGATGCCTAATTCCAGTGTCAAATGAAATGTACGGCGCTGTGCAACTGTCATACTCCAGGGCCCCCAAGAGTTGTGGTTACATTGTGTACACTCAATGCATGAACGGGCCGCTGATTGGGCCGTGGTGAAACTAGCAGCTTATGGCGCGGCGCCAAGATCCCTCAATGCAAGGGTAAGGCCCGTATTGAGAGCGTTGTCGAAGGGGGCACGAGCATCTATCTGTGGCGTTAATCAAAAGAACCGACGCCACGGTCATTTTGGGTTAAATGACAAGCCTGGTGAAGGGAATCTAGTCAGGTTAGGTCAATCCTCCGAGGGAACCGGAAATGAGGGGCCAAAACCCGGGGGAGAAATGGTCAGGTGCAGTCTATTCTGTATGGCTATATCAGATGTACGGGCTTCAAAATGTGCAGATCAACGTCTAGAATCTGTCATGATATTCATCGCAATGTGCGTCCGGAATGCTCGATCCAAAATTGGGGAAATATGGCCATGAAATGAAATGAAGGTGCCAGAAGAGAAGTGAAAATGAAAAAAATGGGTGGCAAAAGATGGGGAGAAATAGAGGGTATCCACGAAGAACTGAAGTATTAAGCCTGCGAGACACGGAGTGACTCGAAAACAGCTGCCCAGGCGGCTCAGAAGAATTCAAAAAAAAAAAAAAAAACAGACATGGGAAAAGGAAGCAAAGGAGTGTGAGAATGCCAAAAAAAGGGAAAGAAAAACCAAGAAAAAAAAAAAGAGGGGGAACTTCAACATAGTGCAAGATGCATAATGTGTGGTAAAGTACCAGCATGAAACGAAAAACGTGAGATAACCAAGAGAAGAAAAAGTCAAGAGAAAAAAATATAAAAAGAAAGAAAACAACGAAAGAAGACGGGGTGAAATAATCGGGGAATCTATGCCTCCGGGACGATAGATTTCTTGCGCTGGAAGATGCTGCGAGTCCGAGATTTGCTCCGGGGCTTCTTCTCTTTCTCGCCGCTAGCATTTCGGCCAGCATTTCTTCCCCGAGTGCGTGACTCTTTGGCCTCGGCCTCGGCCATGTATTTATCTTTGTAGATCCTGCAAACCCGTTAGTGAAACCCCATATGCAGCGGAACAAAGAGCCTACCAAGAATTCCCGACCATGCTCATGCCTTTCGACTCAGCCTGACGGTAGAATCTCGCCGCTTTCTTCATATCCTTCTTACAGCCAACACCCTCGGCATAGCAGAAGCCAGCCTCAGCCATTGCGTCAACATCGCCCCACTGGCCGGCAATTTCGAAACAGCGCAGCGCAAGCGATTTGTCTTGCTCAATGCCCCAGCCGTTAAGGTAACTCACGCCCAATTCGTAGATGCTGAGCGCAAATTGCGCTCTGTATGCTTTCTGGAGTTCCTTTGCCTTGGAGGCACCAGGGGCATCGGGATTGGCGAGCATTTCCAATCCGACGGAGTCCACAGCCTTGCGTAACCAACGTACGCCCTCTTTTTCATTTGACCGCATGCCCCAGCCATGTCGACAAGCCAGCGCATACAGCAACATGCCCGTTGGGTGGTCTTGTTTCGCGGCAACCCGCAGATGGTAGGTGGATTCGCTGAGTGAGCCTCGTTCGTGGGATTCGATGCCCTTGGCAACGTGGTCGTCAGCAGTCAGCCCCGATACCTTAACTGGGGTGACCGCAGTTTTCGGCCGCGCGGTACTGGCGGAGTCTGCAGATGAGACGGTTTCATCTTTCTCGGTGCTCTGTCGGGCGCTTTCGGCCGATCGCCGGGGGAGCGGCTCTGCTGAGGGGATCGGTGGGGGTTGGAGCGATTTCGTGGACTTGGTGGACTTGGGGGTTTCGGGTTGGAATTGTGGTTGGGGAGGGGTCTGAGGACAGGAGGCTGGAACCTCATGCATCGAATGAGGCTTGGGAGAGTGCTCCACCCGACGCGGAGTTGGGGATGGCGTACGTGCCGTCCGAAGCTGTTCCTCTGAGTGGCGCGGAGGAGTTTTCTCAAACAGCGGCTCAGCCCATTCGAAATGAGGCGTCTGTAGGCCTGCAAATACCACTGAATCTCTCGATGGGAAGCGTCCACGGGGAAGTGAATAGCTTGCGTAGGTATATGACGATACAGCAGATGATGGTTCGTCTCCATTGGGGGCGGTAGCAGCGGCTTGTTCGGTTCCAAGTGGTAGCAGCAGTGGTGTCGGCTTGCTGCGCCGTTGCATCTGGGCTGGTGTAGGGGTAATGGACGACTCGGTTGGGGTTGAAGTCCCAGGCGCGGATAAGCTCGTGCTTGAGCGACTCAACGGGCGGGAGAAATTGAATGAAGGCCGGGGGAGGTGATGCGCCCCGCTCGCCGACGTTTCCGAGCTCATCGATGGCGATCGGGGGAGCGGGCGCGGGTTGAAACACGATTTAGGGGAGTATGGTAGCGACACTGCGCTCGCAGAGGACAACTTCCTGGGCTTGGAGAATGTTGAGCCACCAGTCGAGCTGCTGTAGTCGTCATCAGAGCTCTCGGGGTGTGCAGGTCTTGTGGCGCTGGATGGTCGTGAGCGAGGAGAAACGGGAGGCGCAAGTGTGCGCGGGATATTCAGTCTCGAGGTCTGCGAGTCAGTGGATGAGCCGCGAGCTTCAACCATAGCCACGCCAACGGGAGGCTGCGCTCCGCTTGGAAGCGACACCGCGTCTTCTGGAGATGCGGTACGCGGCATCCCATATGCCTCTTCTGGGGTCCCAACCATCGTTGTGCGGGGGGTTGTGTTGTCGTCATCTTGGTGGAAACTAGCCTCGGTGCTAGCATTGGAAACGGAACTGAATCGAGGATGTTCGGATATAGGGCGGAACTTGGGTTCCTCGAATTCGGGGAGAGCTTTCTGCGTGGGTTGGCGGGTGAGCTCAGTGTGAGATTCGGCATCGGCGGAGGATTTGGACCGCGAGAAGCCCGGGCGGCCTTGTGAAAGGGATCGGGCAACACTCGAGGGTGGCAAACGGCTCATGCGACGGTCTGCTCGTCTCGACTCGTCAAGCTGGCGGGCCAGAAAGCGACCTTGGGCAGCGAATGCATCGAGGGGTGAGAGCGCGGGAGGAACTTCGCCGTCGAAATGCGCGACCCGCGGTGAGGGCATGCCACTCCGCAGGGTATCATGAGACGTGGAGCGACAATCGCCCAGTTTTCCTCTCATATGCATGATGTGTCCGCAGTATAGTGTTGTTTCACGGCTCGGTATCGTGTCGTATATGCAGTGTCAATAGTCATCCAGAGGTCGGACGAGTCGAATCTTGCGGCATCGGAGTGAAAGAGGTTCGAGAACAAAGGGCGGGGGGAAGCACAGCAAAGGAATGACAGCCCTACAGGGGAGATGCAAGGACAAGCAGGATGTAAAGGCCTAGAAACGGGGGAGAAAGGAGAAAAACGGAAGGCCCTGACGATCACAATGCAAAAGACATGACAACGTAGCCCCGTGCACTTAAAAAAGAAATTGATCCACTGTCGACGTTTAGAAGATCGTCTCAGGGGAACAGCTTCAGGGGGTCGCCAAGAAGACACCTTGACGCCATATGCATAGTCACGGCACTTGGACGTTATAATTGGCCTATAATCTCACAGACTTGAATATCAGTCGACTATTGCTTTGGGCTCTGGCCTGCTTCACGTATCGGAGTGTTTTGTGGTGACCCGCAATCTTCTAGAATTCAATTCTGACACTCTCCACACGGTTTCATATTTGAATCTTCTGATTCCTTGCATAGGCTGGGTTTAGAATACATTGTACATGAAACTGCTCCGTCATAGGGATCCATTTAGTTCAACTGTACAAGTAGACAGTGGGCAGCACTCAAGTAGACAGTCTAAGATCTAGGTTGTCATACATTCAGTCCTATATAGGGTCGCTTTCCCTCGCCAGTTTTGTTTTGTCTCACGCCTAGTTTTCCCCCGGGGCGACAGAGCCAATCATTGGGACTAAGCATATTGCCGGCGTAAGGCGCCCCTATAATATAACAACGTACGAGTAGACTCGTACTTCGTACTATAAGCTACTAGATGCCCTTTTGCGGACTTTTCTTCCGTTACATTTTGCAAGTGGATAACCCTTTTGAATGTTCTAGCCCCCAGGCTATTTTCTTGCTCTTAGACTATCTAAGACCAAGTTTAATCGACACTAACAGTCTTAGTTGAAAATCGAAATCGATTGTCCACTGTGACCGCCTTCGGGCGGCGTACCATGGAACGGCCAATTAGTTCCATGTGCGATGGTAGCTTGGCTCACCAATCACTTGTGTCTGAATGTAGCCAAGTGGGTCTCGACCATGGATTCTTAATTTGGAAGTTCCTTAGGTTCGTGAAGAGAAGAGTGTATACTTAGGGTGTTTCAGTCTGCCATGTCTTAATGCTCGAGACACCTTGATATATGGGCTTAGAACTGGATTTTCATCTCCAGTTGAGACTAGTCGACAAAAGGTTTCAGTTCGACCAACCGTTCGTCAAATGTACTCGTACTCTACACTCAGTGTGTAGCCACTCATACCTCAGTTTTCCTCGTATCGACTTCCATTCTCGCCGTCATCACCTTGTGACTCCTACGCTGACAGACTTTGATTCACGAAGACACCAAACTTCACGCTGACACCGTTTTCGGTGTGTAAAGCCGACACTGGTGGGGGCAAATGGAGCTAAATCCGGCCCTAGAAGTGGGCATATGCACTACGACCTCAGGTGTCGTAACCGAGCCCTACCACCATGCAAAGCTTGCGAGCTGCGTACTATATACAGTACTAGCTGGAAATTCGGACACCGTAAAGCTCCAGTCAGAATTAGTTTCCGTGGCTTCCGTAGGGCTGATGTACTCGTAGCTTCTCTTGTCATTTCTCTCTCTCCCTCTCTCTCTCTCATAGTAAGCGTCGGTTTCGGCAAGGCACGCGACATGCGTCGAATTCCACTAACCACGCTCTTCGGAGTTGACAAGACGACTGATGACGAACGCCAATTTGAGGCATCCTGGCTCCTCCCACCTGCCATTCTCGCCGGGCTACGCGGCCTGATCGCCCTGTACATTTTCACCTCCATCTTCTTCATCTGGGGCTGGTATGGCACTCACGATGACACCGCTGCTATCGGCCAAACATTCAGCTTCTTCACCTGGCTGACCTACTGGGGTATTGGCTTTTACATGCTCTTCGCCGCCATCCACACCGGATACTATGCACGAACCGGTCGATCACTACTATACCGCTGGCCACGGGCGTTGCGCATCCTACACAGCCTATTGTACTCGAGCGTCACCGTATACCCATTCCTCGTGACCATTGTTTTCTGGGTATTCATATATGAGTCACCGTGGTATAGCAAGACTCTCACCGGCTGGCAGAATGTAAGTACGAGTGTAGCAGTAAACAAACAAGTCATCCGATCTATCCGAAATCACCGACTTATCCAACCCCACTCGTGACGAAACTGATGCATGAACAATGTAGATCACTCAGCACGCCTTGAATTCGCTCTATGCACTACTCGAAATTATTCTGCCTGCCACTTCACCACACCCGTGGATCGCCATACCTTTCCTCGTCCTCGGACTTCTGCTCTATCTGTGCGTCGCCTACATCACCCACCATACTGAGGGCTTTTACCCATACACCTTCCTGGACGTTGGCGATCACGGTCAGAAGAGTGGAACCGTCACCGGCTATTGTTTTGGTGTTTTGGCCGCCATACTTGTTCTTTTCCTCGTTTCGTGGGGATTGATCTGGTTGCGCTGCTGGCTTACGAAGGGCAAGCTTAAGAGGGCTAGGCAGGATCCATTGCGCATTGCCAGCGGTGTATCGGTGGGAGCAATGGCTGGGGAGCAATCGGGTGAGATGAAAGAGGCGGTATGAAAACGAATGCCAATATGTACCTCTGCGGCATATATGTCCCTCATAATGACCAGATGTGATCTCACTAATGTTTCATGCTAATCTGACCTACGACATGATATATCGATACCATATTATGAAATCCTGAGTCCTCTCACTACCGACTCGTCCCGCACAAGATCAACTGCTAGTACTAGACTTAAATCCCACTAGAACTTGATGCTCAAGTGATAGCTTCTACGCTCCGGGGCTGACGACGCCGTTCGTGTTTCAAATATTGGATGGCTGATTTGCCTTGTCCCAGTCAGGTTGACACATTGTAACCTTGGAAGTACTTCGATGAGATTCCTGAACACAGTAGTCATCAGGCCAAGCCGATTAAATATCATTACTTAAGAGCGAAGAGTATTTGTAAAAGATAGTATATACAGAAAATGAAACAAGCGAGAGCTTTTCGTGGATTAAAGGAGTGTAAAAGGGGAGTATGTACCCAAATATAGCACAACTTTAAACTCTCTCCCAGCTAGTCTCACTGCCACTGCCACTGATCGGGGTATCAGACGCAATTCCACTCCCGCGGTACCCCATCATCAACGCCACGAGTCCACTCGGGACCCAGGCGCCAATCAAGTTGTAAGAGCGAGCTCCCCGGCCCACGTACATGACGGATTTCTTGGTAGTTTTCTGACCAAACACATTCCGCGATGTAGGCTCCAATGCATCCAAAATAGCATAGTGGAGCTTGCGTGCTGGGGATCCACGGACTGTGCCTGGGCCGGCAGAGGCGACGGGGCGCTGCTCAACACTGTTGAGGTATTGCGAGGCATACAGAGCTCGCTGCTGGGTGCTCCAGGCAAGAACTTCTGTGCCCGCAATTTGGCTCTGGCCGGCTCGGAACACGGGGCCCAGGTCGATGTTTCCGAGGCGCAGCTCGACAACGCTCACATTGCTGTTTTCGAGAAGGCGAAGTTCCTGACGAAGAGAGTCTGCGAAGCCGGAAATGGCACGTGTTGCTGCTACCTCAGGACCGGCGTAGGGCGCGGAAAGGGAAGAGGAGATGGAAGGGTAGGCGAAGAGGAGGGTGCTGCTGTTGCTACGCAGGGTTAGGAGGGGGAGGAAGGCCTGCGCGGTGAGGATAGGCGAGAGGAGGCGGGTGTTGACTGTGTCGGCCCAGGATGATGGCGGAATAGTTGCGACAGGGCCTGCGCTGTAGTTTGGTGATGGAACCACAATCACGCCACTCAGTTGACAGGTGTGCGGGGGCACTCCGGGGAGAGGGGACTGCGGTTGAGTGATGAGGGAACGGATTTCTTGCAAGGATGGATGGATATCGGAGGGCGAGGAGGCAGTCTGATGAAGTAAGTCAGTTTAGATCTCAGTGCACGAGTGGACACCACTTACGGTTGTGAGATCCAACCAAAGGGCCTTGATGTCGGCGCGATTCTCGGATTTGACGATCTGTTCTTCATCCGCAGAAGACACGGTCACATACACGATGTATCCTCGGCGCTCCAAGTCCGTAGCAATAGCTCTAGTCATTGGCTCGTGGGGTGATCCAGCAACAACTGCACGAAGGATTAATATTCATGCTGGTACGATCAGATAAGGTATCACACATACCCACGATCTCTTTTCTTCCGCCGTTGCTCGCTCTTTTGGCTTTTCTGCGCTTGCCATGAAGCTTTTTGCTTCCATAGTACAAGACTACACCAGTCCCGATGAACGCGAAGATGGCCGCAGTCCATGCGCGGTTTCTAGCCATCCAGTTCTGCGCCCGATCTGTGAAGCTCTGCGATGACCTTCCTCTCGGACCGACGCGAGCGGGTCGAATAGTCGGAGGTAGCCATGACTGCTGAGCCAGTGTGTCTTTGAGCGTTTTCGCGGCGTGGTCGACGTGACGATCGATGGAGTCTGCGACTTCAAGGGAATACCGCCTTACGTCATGAGGTATGGACGCAAGCTGGACCTGGGTGTCAGCACTAAATGTATAGTTTGGTGCGAATACTCACATAGTCGAAAAAGAACTGATCATCACTCGTCATCTTGTTTACTTCGAGGTGGATAGAAGCGCAAAGTTCAAAAGCTGATAAGAGATGACTGATAAAGCCAACGCGGTCACATGAGCGCTATGGAGAAGTGGCCAGGGCAGTCTCTGTGCGACGATTAGATTCCAATATGTTTTTTTAATGATTGAGCTAGTAGCTCTGGTAGATAACTCGTCACGTAAACGAGTTCATTAGGAGTATAAATCCCAATTTTGCTCTATGAGCCACTATATATTTGTGTCTATACACCTTTGTGCTTTTGCCGCTCGAGGCACTTTTGGTTCACATAAACATTGAACAGTAGATATGTATTATCTAAAAATCTTGCCACAACTCGAAAGGTGAAACGTTCACAGGCCATGTTATTCTTATGTTCAACCCATGCGAGGTGGGAGAATACAAGATAGATGTCGATGTATAAACATGATATCCGAGCCCTAGACTCCGGAGATCAACCTTTCAAGGTTGGAACGAAGCACCTTCAGACTTCAGCTCTAGAGGAACATTGGACATTTTCTAGGTCCCTATGAGCATGGGTACTTAAGTATACCGTTAGTCACCTCCTCATTATAACACTCCGATAGCTGCGCTACTTAAGTATTGACGATGTCTTCTGAAGCTACTTATCATACGTGGTTGGAAGGTCGCATGAACTGCCTGTCGTTCGCCAGGCCAACTTTAGAAGGTTACAGTCCAAAAACGTAATGAATCCAAAGGTTCGGTCTCCTAGTGGCCAACATAATTATCTATATAGTGGCAACCATGGCCAATGGTGCCCATGTTACTCCAGGGCTGTGGTTTTCTCTATGAGCTTGAAAGCATTCGGCTCCGATATGGTGTGATCTATGGCATGGAGAATCCCAGCTATATTTCTAAAATTAGCGGAATATCAAGGGATACAGACAAGTACAAAATTGGAATGCTTTCCTGAGAGGCGACCTCCGGGGCAAATACTTAAGTAACGAAATGTCATCAATAGTCATGATGACGATGAAGCAGCATTTGAACATAAAAGTGAGGCCACAGCCCAGAAAGGCAGATTTGAACCTGAGATTCAACCTCCAGATTGCCAGGTTGTACATTTGATATTCGTGACTGAAAAATGGAACCACTTCCCAAATCAGGCAACGGCTCTAAGAACATGTCTCGCAGGAGTCACATCTTAGATTCCAACATCGATGTCCAAGACATGCAAGATCCTATTGCGCCTGGCTCCACGGATGTTGATGAGCGAATGAGTAAGTCTTGATTGGATTTTGAATATAGAATTCTGGATTCGTTGACACCGGCTTTCAGCAAGAGACTTCAAGGACGCCATTGATCATGCAAATATTCTTGGTGGGGATCGAACTCGCCACGCAAAACCACAGTCCTCAACCGCCTATAATGAGCCGTCTGAAAGCGACATTTCCTGGAGACCTGATCCATCTGGTCATCCCCATAGGACTTTCTAGGTAGTTGGAATCTATCGGATTTGACTGCGTGCTTCTGGGCCTGTCGTAAATTTGTGCATTCATCGTTAGATTTTACCTAATTTTACTTACTATGTACAAAGCTGGGTGTGGGCGTTTCAAATCAAATCTATCCATAGCCAAAGGGTATTCAGCCAATTGAACCTCCAGCCATATCACTCCGGGGATAATGGGACCACCCAATCCATGGATGGAAAGGGTACCGGGGGGATAATGTATAACGCGGCGCCACCTGGCGGGTGAATGTTTAGCGGCCGGATTAGCAACCAGGGATTAATCTTGATCCTAGTGGCTACGGCCAAAGAGTCCGGGGTCAGGGTCTTCATGCATGCGGGTAACTAAGGTAATGTCCGTGATTCGGATGATCTACTGTGGCACAGCGTTGCGATCGAAATAGCGCGCACGTGCCAGCTACGTTCCAGGGGGGTTGAAATAAAGATATCATTCAAACGTGAGGGTACCTCGTAAGAGTCAAAAAATGCTAACTGTACATGAGTCATTGAAAAACGCCGTCCCAAATGTATTTGGCTTTTTACAGCTTGCCAGCAGCCGCCTTGGCATGACGCTCGAAGGAGGACACGGGAGGGGCGGAGTTGGGGTTGGGGTGGTGCTTCTTGAGAGCCATCTTGACGTTGTACTCCAGGTCGAGAGAGGCCTTGGGGTCATCGGTCTTGGGCTTGAAGTCCACAACGAGATCGTCCTTGACAGCGAAGACGGAGTCGATGGCAAGGTGGGGATCGTCGCTGGGGTAGATCTGGTTGATAACGGTGGCGTATTCGGGGTGGGTGATCATAAGGTGGATGTGGGCGGGACGCATGGGGGAGCGGTCCATGAGATTGAGGAGAACACCGGCGGGGCCGTCGGTGGGCAGAGAGTAAGGAGTGGGGTGGTAGCAGTACCAGTTGAACTCTCCATTCTCGTTGGAGGTGAACTTGCCGCGCAGGTTGTTATCGGTCTGGGTGGGGTCCTGGAAATCGTACTGGCCGTTGGCGGAGGCTTGCCAGATATCGAGGACGGCTCCAGCAATAGGCTTGCCAGTCTCCATGTCGCGGATGGCACCGTGCATGAAAGTGACACGGCCATTGGGCTTGGGATCCTGGATGATGCTGTCGCCGAGAGCACGGAAGGGAGCGTTGGGCGACCAGAAGGGGCCGAGAATGACGTTGGAGGTGGGGGAGACACCGTCTTCGGTGATGATCTTGTTGGCGATCTCATCGACAAGGCTGAGAAAATCAGTCAGTTTGGTTGGTCCAATCAGATGATTTTTTTCTTGTCTGCCAAGTAGGCAAGATAAAAAAAAAAGTAGAAATGGCGGTGACACTTACGACTCAAGACCAATGACATCGCAAATGCGGTGGCCCTCGTTACGGATGGGAGTGCTGATCTGTCCGATGGAGTTGATGAACTCAACACCGAGCATCCACTCGGCGGAGGTGAGCTCGACCTCACGAGCAAAGTCGTGGATGTGCTTGATCAGAGAGCCCAAGACCACACGAGCACGCTCGGGAGTCTGGGGACCCATGCCATTGATGACAGAGGGGGTGAAGTTTTGATCGAATTGACGGGGAGCCATTGTGTGTGAAGTGAGAGTTAATAGATAATTGGAAAGGAGAAATTATGGGGGGAGATCATGGAGGTCTATATACACGGTCGACGACGGCATTTGGTCGGCTGGTCATGGTTGTGGGGGAGCCGCAACGGTGCCAAACCCAAAAAAATACCGTCGCCACCTGCCGAATGGGTTGATCCCGTGAATCATAGATTGTTGCATTCTGGCATCGGTCAGCGACAACAGCCGAGTGGCGGCTGGTTCCCTATTATACGACCGCGGGGTGGCCGGGGTAGTTCTTATCCGCGGGTAAGCCCCGGGACCAGCCTCCAGTCACTTTACCCGTGCTGACCGCGGGCGGTGTATCATTGACTCAGCAATTCTTTTAATGCTTTTGATTGGCTATTCTTCATCTTGATTTTACTCTAGATTCAGGTGCCTAGATCTGTGGCACTCTGTTGCAGTCCCACAAGCCTTTTTGATACAATTACGCCTGATAAAACAAGGGTGGATCGCTGCAGTGGAACTGAGGGTACCAAGTTGACAAAAGGTTTTCTGAATAGTCTCCTAACAGGCAAGTTTGATCCTGAAATCATACGATCGATGTAGAATCGACGACAAAGGCGCTACTCAGATGTCATTACCTGGCATCGTCCATGAAATAATAGTTTGTTGATCGATTGACTATTATAAGATGTGCATTTAGGGTTTCCACTGGCGTCATCCACTAGCTGGGTCACGCCAAAAACCTGACGTCCCATCAACCGTTGATTATTGATGGCTTTCAAAACACCGAATGACTGATTCACCGGAAAAGCACCCTCCTCTGTTGGTTGCTCTTTCAGGCGGCCAAGCCAGTGCTGTATTTCCATGCTCAAAGCGAGACTATCACATCGCAGAATGGCAGCCAGAAGAAGGCCTCAAAATCCAACCGTTCAGTCATTCTTTGTGATCGAAGTTTGGAGGTCGATACCTTGCGCAATTCGAAGCAAAAGACGAACCCAAGGCTATTCCCCGGAGCAATCGTTGTCAAGGTTGCTGTCTTTCCCGCTTTGCAGACTACCCATCAGGGCGCTGGACTGCATTATTCGCCCAACGACATAATAAGCAAAGTTCAGAGCTGCATCATGCGATCGAAATACAACAGCCGTAATCGGGTCACAGAAGTGTGGTACAGGTAGCTCCAGATAACCTAGCGGTCGCTCCTAAGGCAGAGGGTGCGAAATCCATTCGTCGGACCTCTTAGCCTGCTCCTCAAATTGAGCTATTATAGAGGCTGTGTTCGGTTCGTGATCTCCAGTTGGGGTCTGTTTGTCAGTGTTTGATTTGTGACATACAACTCCAAATTTTGAAGAGCTGACCGAAATTCAGTCTGTGGGACTCACACATGATTCCCATAATTACCAAACCTTGCACATGGCAGTAGAATCCTCTTTTATTTCCCTTTGAAGATTCAATGTGGGCAAATAAAACGAGTGTTGTAAGAATGAGCTTTGCAAATGACTGGAAATTATCTCGGTTCAGCGCAGCAGATTTTCTGATGGCACCACGCGATCACACATATTCTATTTTCTTGGGCCGTGGGCGTACAGGCTTGTGCATTTTGTGCATTCATGTTGACATCCCAAATCTCGGGGGTTGACAGAGTTATCGACATGTAGCCGGCGAGAAAAAGATCCACTAGCTATATAGGGACTAGCGGTGTTCTGGAGCACTGGATTGGGTCTAGCGCCATAAGCACAGAATAGTAGCATTTGATTGGTTGGTAATTGCTGTGGGGCACTGATCCTCTTCAGGAACAAAAGTGAGGTATAGATAGACCTGCACAAACGTAAAGAATCATTGAGATGGAAATGACACAAATCGAGACTCAGTAATGAGATAAAAAGAGAGATCAGCGCAGGGATCGAACATCCAACCCCGGCCTTAAATGGAAGGAGCTCCTTCCTCATCTCATGATATTTTGAAAGACCTCACCTCTCAACTCAAAAGGGAAGTAGACTCATGAATTTCGAGTCGCCTCTACTCTTTGCAGTAGATCTCAATTGACTTCGGATTCAAATGCATGTAAGCTTTCCCACTGGAATAGACTTTCACCAGAATTGAAGCTTCTACGATGCCCACAGGGGGAGTTATCTCCATGTTTAGATGGCGAAGTAACAAGTCCCAAGAGTTGAAGGGGTCTATATCATGCCCAAAAGTTCCTTATTTTCAACCCCCCTCCCCCAGTGGTCTACCTGGTCAAGACTCCGTCATGGCATCTCCCTATATTAGGATTTAAAGCAGTTGCGTAATCGGGGAAGCCACTGCCTGTGAGGCCTTGTCACCCAAAGTTTCAACCTTTGGTAATGGCCACATTAGGTAAACCTGCGCGCGGTTCGACCCCTATTCCCGAGTCCGCGTTATTAAGCAGGGGACCGTGGTCGGTTGAGATGGAGGAATGGCAAGTGCCAACATCGGGACACGGTCTGCGGACAGCCTGCCAAGTGCGCTTGCTATGGTGTTGAACGATGCCACCGTCTGGGTCCAAACAGGTCTGGATTTATGAGGATTTTTTTGCAACTAAAACTTGCAATTGAATTTTATTGCACTTATTTTTCTTGCTTGAGACAGGTAAGTGGGGATAGGAACGAAGAACAATAATTGAAGTGATATAAATTTTGTCAAATGCGGTTTGGGTATGAAGATTATGCATTAAATTGACCTGGGGCCATACATTGTTGGCGCAGGCAAAACTGGAACAGGTAATAACACAGTCCCAATGCTTTCGGGACCTCGGAAAACCATGTCCATGGGCCACTGGAGCAACGGGCTCCATTTTGTATCGATTGTCTCTTTGATAGATTCGAGTATTGGTCGAGGCCAGCCCTTGGTCCACCAAGTCGAGCTCGTGATATAAAGAATGGCACAATAGTGGGCGAAGACCGAAAGAGCCTCTGGTATCCTGGCCTTGAGCAGATCAAAATATTCGGAAGGTACTCTGATTGGCCAAATGAATGCCAGTGCATGGTCGTTGGAATGATGCAACTCCGTGATGACATGATGGAGCGTCTCAATTGCCGTTGAACAGATTTGAATTATTCTCTCATCAGAAGAGAGGTGATGGATTCCGTCAGAAAGATGACGAAGGTTTAACAAAACGGCTTCCTTATGTGGCGATTCACTGGTCTCTGTGTTTGCCCGTGCCCGGTCCCCTGCGCTCATCAGCGGAGCGAGCGGTCCGTTGGAAAGAGCAGCACGGAATTCGCTATAGCCGACAATAGACGGTAGACCTTGAATCAGAATAACCCACTCTGATAAGTGAAATCCTAGCCATACATCGATTTGAGTAGCTCTCGATGGACCTGGGGACAGTGCGGATTCTGCCGGCCGAGCAAAGGTTGTTATGAATAGGAGAACCGAACAGCCAAAGATGCCATGGCAGTTGGCTGAAGTCACCGAGGAGAGGCTTTGTCGATAGCTCTTCAAGGCACTCTCGTGGTGTTTATAGGCTGCCTGGAGATAGACCTCTCTCGGATGATCCCCAATTGGGGGTTGAGAGGTGTCACCATGTTCTCGTTGGCTGACTATGTGGAAAGCGGAGATTGCCAAAATGCAGTGTAACAAGAACTCGTGCTGCATGGCAAGCTCAACAAAGCTAGTTGAGAAGCACAGACGGACATCAGAAGTCGATGATAGTGTCTGCGATGTTTTGGTCGTGAAATTGTGTAAAAGTTTGAGGTCGAGTAAAGCACCGGGTGAGAAGTTTGAATCAACAACAGGCTGTGGTGGAGCAAAAGAGCAGTCATGACGACTCTTGACACACTGTGCGCACGGCACTTTGCCATTTTCATCACATTTTATCTTACGCTTCTTGCACTGAATACAGCCGTTCCGGCTCTTCAAATGCTTGCGTCGACTTGGTGCAGGTGTCATTGTATTGGGTTGCAGTCATCTCTCAATTTTTTTGTGCAATTCCCCACTCTCCCCGGTTGCTAGTCTGTTTGAAGAAGAGTAACTCTTCAGAGAGCGCGCTAGGCATGGGGTGTGCGATCGACCAGGAGATGCAGTCTCAAAATTGGATGGATGAGTAAGCACGAATTTCCGTCTTCGGTCTAGTCTGTAGATCTTGCAGATCTTCGGAATCTGGTTCCGAGTCCTGTTCCTGCGTGTCTTCGATACTCTCAACTGTTTGTGTCAACATGAGCTGAATCACGATTGGTTAACATGACCGTTTGGAAGGTCTCTTTCCAGATTTTCTTTCCAGATTTGGTTGCTTTTTCACACCTCTTGGCAACTTGTTTTATTTGAGGGTGCCCTCGGGCCCCCACAGGCCGACGAGAGCACTGACGAGGGTCCAGCGTATGATCTTCTGTAGGAAGCTCAACTGAAAAGTCTGGCATGTTCTCTGCTTTGATCTGGAGCTTTAATCGTGTATAGGTTTCAGCACCTCCAAACAGTCTTGCAGGAAATATGGACTCCTGACTCCTCTGGCACCCCTCTGACAAACGTCATTAGTCCGATCAAACCCCTTGTGACACCTCAAAAATCCACAGCAGCAGAGAAGAGAACTTAATGTTACCTTGGCGCGTAACACGCCAGAAAGAGGCTCATAATGCGAGAGCCGCCTTGCCCAGCCTCAGTGCGGGGGCTGTGCTTGGCCATTCGTATTCTCTCTTCGAATTCCAGATGAATTTCTTTGCCTCTCAATCTTTTACACAATCAAGATGCAGAACGCCATACACTCTCTTGAGCAGGATGCCAGTGATATCGAGGTGACCGAGGTACCAGTTTCATCGCAAGATATGGTTATTGGAACCACCTTCGTTGATCGTCAGTTTGCAGTTTTCCATGGCAAATGACTGACTGCCTGACTGACTCGCACAGATCGCCCGCCTAGGCTACCGACGCTTCTCAATTATGTCTCCGACGCAGCTTTCGATTCTGTGCGTAGACAACGGCAGTCTTCGTGTTTCAGCGGCACGCGTTGTGACATACTTGAGAAAATTCGGTCTTGGGCCTACGGGCATGGGGCTCAGCGAATATACTGGCTTCAAGGCATGGCTGGTACCGGAAAATCGACTATTGCCTTAACTCTCGCTCGAGAGTTCCGTGATCAACGACGGCTGGGGGCAAGCTTTTTCTTTTCTAGAGGTGAAGGGTCTCTCTCAACCACTGCAAATCTCGCTGGGACAATAGCGGCTCAACTCGCAGACTTTTATCCAGGATTTCGTCAGCTTATCGAAAATGTGATATCAGATGATCTGCGACTGGGATCTCTTGGCCTATATCATCAATGGGAAAAGCTCGTCTTACAACCACTTGTTCAAGTATCCGCCGATGCATTCACAAATCCTCTCATCATAGTTATTGATGCATTAGATGAACTCGAAGATGCGGATGATGTTGTGGCTCTTATACAGTGCCTTGATGCAGTCATTTCAACCGGACATATCGAGATTCGAGTTCTGGTCACCAGCAGATCCGAAAAAGAGCTTTGGAACACATTTGATGCTACTTTATCTGGCGACACATCGCGATGTTTGATCACCCACGATATTTACCCGTCAAATGTCAACGACGATTTGACTATATTTTACAAAACCAAATTATCTGATAACACAAAGGATCACTTTCTGTCAGATTCAAACATTCGCTTGTGGGTAGAGCAGTCCCAAGGTCTTTTCATCCACGCTGCAACCGTTTGTCGATTTGTCGAAGATGACAGTGGAGTTTCCGGACAACGAGTTGCTTTGTTGCTGGAGCCACCAGCCAAGTCGCTCAAAGCGGAGCTTCAGCTGGACAAGGTCTACGCGACTGTGTTACAACACTCATTTCTCACCTCAAATGAAACCAAAGAAGCTTTCCAGATGAGCGAACTGTTCAAATGCATTGTTGGGTCTATCATGGTTCTTTCTGACTCCTTCTCAGTTTGCGAATTATCTAAACTGATCGATCAACCCACTGGAAAGATTTTGGGCTTGCTGGGATGTCTTCATTCTGTAATAGAGGTTTCGAAGAATGATGGTGACAATCTCATTCGGCTGCTCCATCCATCGTTTCGTGACTTTTTGCTTGACCCCATGAGGTGCTTGGATAGATCATTCTTCATCAACGCCTCAAAAGCGCACGAAGAGCTCCTTGGTTCTTGTCTTCGGGTCATGTCTACACAATTGCATCGCAATATGTGCAACCTCGTATCACCAGGTGACAGAGCCTGCGATGTGCCAAGATCGGTGATTGACCAGGGGATTCCCCATCATGTCAAATACGCGTGTCGCTACTGGATTCATCATCTGTACCGAAGTTCTCTCGACCCCCGTGACTATCTTGAGATCACCACGTTTTTCAAAACCTGGTTTCTGTTCTGGGTTGAAACCATCGCCTTACTTGGCCAACTTGCGCATGGCATCGCCATGATTTCAAAACTTGAGAAATTACTCGATGTTCGTCGCCGTTCCTCGCCGAACCCGTTCTGGTTACTAACAAACCATAGAGCACAAATGCAGGTCAAAGTCCCACTGCCTCTCTGTCCGGGCGCTTAGCGAGACTCATCTCGATAGGTAAAGGCGCTGGCGAAAGTGCAACATCTCTTGATGCCATTGTATACGATGCAAGGCGGTTCATGCTGAGCCACAGCTCGGCAATTGAGGAAGCACCGCTGCAGACCTATTACTCGGCGATTCTGTTCACGCCTCAAAAAAGCCTTATCAAACAATTCCACGCTGATGAAATTCCTCAATGGATCTCACAACAACCGTCTTTTCTCAAAGGTTGGCCTCAAAACATACAAACATTGGCCCACCCACGACGAGTAGAGAAATTGAAATTCTCCCCAGATGGCAAATTCCTAGCTACAGCAAACGGTGACACAGTTTGGTTGTGGGATACTAAAACTGGGACAGAGCGACGCGTTTTCGAACCTCACAAATGGAGTGCGCTGGTAAGATTGGAATTTTCACCCAATAGCAAGTTACTACTTGTCTTGGTCTTGGGATTCCAAAATCGCGATGATACCGATGTTATACGGGTGTGGAACACCACTACCGGTAAATTGCTCTACTCACGGGATGAGCTTACCCTCCAGAGATCCCCAGGAGCTTACGGTCCCGGACAAGTGGTATTTTCACCTGACAGCATGCTTCTCGCCTCACGGTCAGCTGGTAATATCATTCGCATATGGAACTCGATAACCGGAAACGATATTCTTGCGCTCAGTGGTCATAGTGGATCTGCCCTCGGGTTGGCGTTCTCTCCAGATGGCAAAGTATTGGCGTCTGGATCTGACGACAAAACTGTCCGAATTTGGAATGTGTCCAGTGGTTTGTGTCTACATGTTCTGAGGGGTCATTCGGCCCTGGTCCGAATGGTTTCATTCTCTCCAGATGGCATGCTGTTAGCTTCGGGATCCGATGATAACAAAGTCCGCATATGGGACACATCAACGGGCAAAGAAAAGCACATTTTGGCAGGTCACGCCTTTCGCATCACCAGCATTGCATTTTCCAATGATGCTAAGTATTTGGTCTCGACTGGTTTCGACGACACAACACGGCTTTGGGATGTCATAACAGGGAGAATATTTCGCGTTCTCTCATGTTCCGCGGAACACCCTGTGTCTGTCTCATCGGCTGCGATGTTACTGGCCTCCAAGAATGGTTCAAATACACAAATACGGAGCATCATTAGTGGAAAGACGCAGCACATTCTGGGGAGCAACATTAATGGGCACACAGCTCACGATTTCTCACCTGACGGCAAGGTTTTTGCCTCTGCATGTGAAGATCACACTGTCCGGTTATGGGAACTTGCAAGTGGGAATAAAGACCAAGATATATCGCAACCCACCTGCAAGGAGATCACAAAATCTGTGATAGTTTCTCTGGATGGGCAGGTGGTAGCCCTAGCCTCTGAGACGCCATTCCTCAATAGTGGTGCTGTGGTTAGGCTTTGGGATACAAATGCAGGCACTTTCCAGATCATTTCACGCGAAAATCTCCGCAGCAACCCACTCACGTTCTCCCCAGATGGGAGACTGCTCGCTCTAAACACATTCAGCAAAGGCATTTGCTTGTGGAATGTCAAAAAGGGCAGAGATGATATCAGACTTCGGTTAAAACCAGAAGGCTCACGTTCAATTGTCTTCTCTCCAGATAGCCGCAGTCTTGCTGTTGCTATTGATGAGGCTCTCATCTGGATATGGGATATCAAAACCAACAAGCGGCGCAAAATCACCATCAGTGACCCCGCCGTCCGGAGACCCGTTGTCAAGAAGGTACCGCTTGCTTTCTCGCCTTGTGGGGATTCCCTCGCTTGTGGCATCGGTCAAGAGATCCGGCTGTATGATATTATATCAGGAAAGGAAGGATTGATCCTTAAAGGTCATTCGGATGAAGTCTCTGCGCTTGTCTTCTCGGCCGATGGAAACATCTTAGCATCTGCCGCTTGGGATGGAGATGTCAATATCTGGGACATGAGCACCCACAGTTACCGCGTGTTGAAAAGCTCTTCAAACCAACCAGGAAAGGTATGCTTCTCACCCAATGGGAGGCTTCTGGCTTGTTCCTCGCTGGTGGGACATTCGTTCTGGGATGTCGCATCGGGGGCTCTGTTGGGCAAGGGGTACTTCGACGTTTGGTCTAACTACTTTTCATTTTCTCCATGTGGTACACATTTCTTAACAGACAGAGGTGCGATTGGATTATCTGATGGACGGCTTCCTGCTCCTATCTCTGCATCACAGGCTTGGTTCTGGAAAGGCAGTACACCTTTCTTATATTTACATCCAGGCTGGCGCAATTCTTTACAGTTTGTCTGTGGGGACATTGCAGTGTTTCTGTCTGATTCTGGCGAGCCGCTGGTTCTACGACTTGGTGGCCATATGGGATGGGAAGCATCAAAATGAACATTCTCATATAGTCTGCCTAGAATTGTGGGCTAAGACCAGTTTCAATCCATGAATTCAAGTCCTTGATTCCAAACAGTCCTGGAAATACGTGCATTAGGATATTTTACAAGTATTTTCAGATGTTTCGAGATTCACGGTTAAAGACTACTTAAGTAAAAGAGGGTATAGATTCAAGGTATCGTGCCAAAAAGAAAAAGCAAAGCCCGAACTCCAGTGCTCCAAGGCAGAAGCCTGCCTGCATAAACAAAAAGACTTGACCGTCCCAGTTTTTTAATGGGAAGACCTCCCAAAAATGACAACCGAAACCAATAAGCGTAGAACACAAATTAAAGGGACAGGACCCAAAAGCGACAGAAGATGAGCTGCCCCGTGGGAACGGAAATAGCTCAAGTGCCATCATGCCGTAGCATCGTCAATCATTTAAATCATTTTTACCATCCACAAGGCATTAGAATTATGCAAGGCTGGCTGTTCCTGCGGCCGCCGAACCCCAACGCAATTTTCGAAGTCCGCCTCTGACGGCTTCCTGTCCACAACTAGTTGAGGGGCGAGGGACTGGAGTACCATCGCTCATCATGCCGACTTCCGTTCGTCCCACCTCACGACCGAGCATGTATCCGGCTGAGAAGCTGATAGCCGAAAACAGTACGACCACACCGGCACTGATGACCCAGGTCATTATAGTGGGACTGACCGGGGTTGCTGAGTCGGCCATGCTTGCGCGCCGGCTTTTCTTTGAAACTACACTGCGGTCTTTAGGCGAACTTGACCGTCGTTTTGCTTTTGCTGCGGCCGGCCCAGATGCCACTGTTGGTGCCCGAAGATGTCTTGGGGCACCTGCGGAAGGGACCGGTTCTGGGTACTGTGGTGCAGAGGTCTCCTCGTTGTCGCTCTCTTCTCCCATGGCGACTGACTCCCCAACAAGTCGGAAAGAAGCAGGTCGAGCGCCTCTTGTTGGTGCAGCTTGTGGGGGTTGGCTATCGTGCTTTGGTAATCCTCGGGCAGCGGCAGCACATGAAAGCAGAGTTGACAGACTAGCGCGGAGAGCGGCATCATGGTCAGCATGGTGAGAGGGTGAAATCATATTGTACGGGCTGTGCTGGTATTGAGACCGCCGGGGAGATCTTGGATTGGGGTAAGATTCTCTTCGAGGAGCTGAACGGCGGTTCGAAGCAGCTGGAACATCGGAATGGGCACGTCGAGGGTTGGGTGCATGATTGGATGATGGATTTGATGTGGGGGGAGGATGCGTGAATATGCTGGGTTGAGGGACAAAGGGTGATGGGCTTATGCCCATCCCTAGGGCAGTAGAGGTGTCATCTTCATCGTCGCTAGATGTAGCATCTGAACTCGACGAAGGTAGTGGAGATCGAAGTGCAATAGCAGCTGGGATTGTTGGATGGTTCATATCTTCATTTGAGCTGCTGAGTACTCGATCGGACTCGCTTTCGCTTTCTTCATATTCTTCTTGGCTGCTGCTGGCATGGCTAGCGTCTCGCGATGAATAGTCAACCTGTGCTGTGGTGATTGCAGCTAGATGTTGGAGCCGGCGTCGGCGATTACGGTGTCGATAAGCTGCCGAGCCTCCTTGCTCGACTCGTAGTCCAGTTGTTATAATATCATCCGTGGTTGCGGCCGAGGAGAAGGAGGAAGTGGATGGCTGTGAGGATACATCGATCCAAGAATCTATATAGTGGCGTAGTGAGTACATGGTTTCAACGTGAAAGGAATTTAAAGATATATATGCATATTGTACCTCGATTGGCAGGGGAGGTACCAGTTGGGTTTTAAATGGGAATCACATACCCTCTGATCTCATGGGCGCCGCACCGGATGGCTGAGGCTGACCACTGTGATCTCGCAGCGGCTGGCCATCGCGCGTCATCCGACTTGCGGCTCTAGGCTCGCGCACCTGACCCAAAAAGTCGTAGTGATTTGGTTGCATGGCTGAGATGATGAAGAGGAGAGAATAGAGGAGAATAGGGAAATACAGATAGGAGGGGGAAATCAGGCCACCAAATGTCCCAAGGGGAGCGGTCAACGCAGGTCAACGTGGGGGGGGAGAGATTATCTTATCAATGTGGAGAGTGATCTTCGGTGCCCAAGAGACTATGCCGACCTCAGCAGTATTTCGTCTCTGCCCTGGGGATAGGTGGGCTAAAGAATCAAATATTAAAATTCAATCTGAAAAAGAGAACTATGTATGCAGAAAGAAAAAGTAGAAGTAGCTTGGGAGAAGAACCTTCAAAAGTTGAAGGCTGAAATCGAATGATGAGGTGATCAGCAGACCAGGTGATTTGCAGACCCGTGACAATGAAACGCCCCGCGAGGGATATGAGGGATATGAGGGAATATTATTTGAAGAAATTCAGGAATGTTTGGATATGCGGAGAGATACTTGACTTGGACATCAAAGAATCATAGAAAAAAAAGGATTCAAGATCAAAGAAACCCAGAGTCAAAAGACTCAAATCTCACAAAAACAAAGGGAAATTGCGGGGAAAGCGGTCATCCCCGGCAATATTCCAATTTCTGCCAGCATTCACCGTGTACCTGCCTCAAGAATCAAGAATTCAACGTTCCTTCTTTCCTGAAGTCCCTGTTCAAGGTCGGTTTATGTGAGACAACTATAGGCCCAGAACTATGACCTTTAGCGATGTACCTCGGGGCTTTTGAAGGCGAACCTTGGAAAAGGGTAGAGGTATGGATCATTCTCAATAGTATATTAAACACAACACTTCCTAGATCATCAAAATACCCAAAGTATATTGATTGGGACAAGTGCACAAGATTGCGGTACCAATATTCCTAAAGTCCTTTGCTCCTGAATTCATGCATCATCTCATCTCGAAATCGGTAAAATGTGGTTGGAAATATGTGCCTGCTCAGTGGTTGCTTGACAGCGAATTCAAGCAAGACAGTAACATCTCCGCTTCATTCATCCATGTAGTCGGCTGGAGATAGAGCCCGTATAATCAGTGGCTCCGAAGTTCTTCTGGCTATCCTCACCCACTGCAAGTCCTCAACATTCTCGCCACCTGAGACTTGAGCGTGAAGATCAAAGACGAGATTGAAGTACTGCCGTGCTGTGGATGTGCCAACTTCTCGTGTTCCCCTCCGAAACTGTATATACTCGAACATGTGAGAGAATGATATATTTCTACCCCCATCATTCTTCGAGAAAATGTTCTCGGAAACAGCATCTTCATGTTGGCCATCTTTGTCTTCGTCTGTCGCATTGGGTCTGGGTGGAAACCAAGTGATCCTGTCCGGCCCTATCTCGTCCAAATTGTCTCTTTTCGGCCTGAGCTTTGACAATTCAACTGTTTCGTCATTCGTTCCGTGAACTTTCGCCGAAAGTGTGACGGAAAATCCCTGGATTTGCTGTAAATGGGCTCCATCATAGCTTATACAAAGCTCACCCTCCGCGGCCGCTGCAAAGGAGACGACAAAGGAGGCAGAGAAGTAGTTGCGACGGTAGGCAATCCATTTGCCATTCCCTAGAAAGAATCCCCGGCCAATTCCAGCGTCGAACTTTAGTGGAACCACCTCAAAGTTCTTCGTTGAAACTATGTTATAGAACTCTGGGTCGTTGAATAGAGGAGATTCTGTTGAGCGCGTGTGCAAGTCTAGAGAATCCATTGTAAGAAGGTTTCTTCACGTAGAGGAATTTTCGGCCGGTGCAGGATCGTATGTGCTTCTTGTCGAGAAGGCTATAGAATGAGGACTTCTGCTAGAGGTGCGACTGTCAGATATGAATATACGCGTCTGATTGCGAGGACTGTTCTCAGAAGTACTTACTAGGCTATAGGGGATAGTCTCACGACTGTGAGTAGTGATGACTTTCCGTCACAGGAACAGATAATGATTGGAGATATTATCCACTGAGCGATGCGTGCTATAAAATGAAAATGAATAGAAGATGAAAGGAGGACAACTTCCTTTTAATATCTCCAAAACCAATGCAGACTCTACCCAGTTTATAATAGAGTTTCATAATCAGACTCACTGAAGAAGGCAAACAATAAATCCAATGGTATTTCACTCACTACACAGCAACCTTGGAAGGACACAATCCGGTTTAGGGTAAAGCAGAGAGCTCACGCCATTTACATTTCATACACGGCTGCGCTCCAAATTGAGCCCGAATGCACGAATCAGAATCCCAAATCAGACGGATCCATCTGAAGGGCACAAGGCTAGGGTAATCTATTGCCCCGTGGCAATCAGCCGATGAATGGAATTGTTGCAGACGGTAAAGATGGGATCATCGATCTACTCAATGTTCTTTGAAGATTGATGGCTCTGGATGGAGAGTGCATTACGGAGTACCTAGATAAAATATATGCATCCCAGAGTAAGGACTGATAGAAAAAGATGCATCTGGCACGTGGATTTGTTACTCTCGATACGCCCGGCTCATGCATATTCATGCAAATACCGTCCCATCTAAAGGCTTTAGTTACACAGAGCAGGCCGTTCTGCAATTCGACCGCCAGAGGTCTCGAAAATGAGTCATTTGAGGCATTTACTTCTCTTTTAAGGGAGAATTTAAGATGGCGTAGCCCTGGAGAGAGGAGACATAGTAAATTTAGAGCCGGGTCTCATTTAAGTAGTGTACATAGTCAATAGACGATTGAACAACTATCAGTTTGACAACCACCCGGGCATGATTGATACAGCCTGGAGGTGAATTGCCCAGATGTACGCTAAGAGTGACCTTCTCAAAGCTCGACAATCAATCAGGACCCTACAAGTACCGACTCTTCGCAGGACTAAATGAGAAGCGAGTGCGAATAGACTGTGGAAGTGGGGCGGTTGTTGTCACGGTAACTCAATAGCGTGCAAATTCGTCGAAGTCTCGTCTCGTCGAACACTGCTAGAGATAGATAAGTTTAATAATATACGGACTGGAGGACATTCTATACTGGTCGAGGCAATCATGCACAAGAGAAAAATTGAAATAAATGGAAATGTATCATTTTCAAGATACTTGAGAGCTAAGATCATATTACACATAATTAAACACGAACTTTTTTGGCAAAGCAAACCTGAGACCCATGACACCGATATGTTGCAGAAATCAAACGTATGCTGGAAAGATTGTCAAGCTTAGAAAGTGACCTTGGAGCCCTTGAACTCGGGGATGGAGCCCTTGCCCTTGTTGAGGGCACCACCACGGGGAGCACCGAAGCCACCACGGCCACCACCGCGGCCACCACCACCACGGCCACCGAAGCCACCGCCGCCGCCGCGACCGCCGAAGCCACCACGACCACCGCCGCGGCCACCACCACGGCCACCGAAGCCACCACGGTCACCACCAGCGGGACGGGGGGTAGAGAAGTCGAGGCGGATAGCACGGCCCTCGAGCTCCTCACCGTTGAGGGCAGCGTGGGCAGCCTTGGCCTCATCGATGGAGGAGAACTGGACGTAACCGAAGCCCTTGGGGCGGCCGGTCTCCTGCTCAGTGGGGAGACGGATTCCGAGAATGGAACCCTGGGCACCGAAGACCTCGTGGAGAGCATCCTCAGTGGCGCTGAAGGGAAGGTTACCAACGAAGAGAGTGTCGCTCTCGGGGCTGGTGGAGTCGCCGAAGGAGCGAGCACGGTTCTGGGTGCGGTCAGCACCGCCCTGGGGAGCCTGGCGGGCAGTGGCGTAGTCGAGGTTGATGGTGCGGCCATCGAGGTCGGTACCCTTCTTGGCGTCCATAGCCTTAGCGGCATCGGCAGCGCTGGTGAACTCGACGTAACCGAATCCGCGGGAGCGGCCGGACTCGCGGTCGGTGACAATGCGGCAGCCGGAGAGCTCACCGAACTCGGCGAACTCACGCTGGAGCCACTCCTCATCGACGTTCCAGGACAGGTTGCCGATGAAGAGGTTGGCGGAGGCACCCTCGGGGACTTCCTCAGTCTTGAACTTCTTGGCAGCGGCCTCGGGCTCGGCATCAGCCTTGCGCTTCTTGGAAGGCTCGCTGTCCTCGGAGTCGGAGTCAGAGCTGTCAGAGTCAGAGTCAGAGTCGGAAGACTCGGCCTTCTTCTCCTCAGACTCAGACTCGGAGGAGTCAGAGTCGGAAGAGTCAGAGGACTCAGCCTTGGCAGCGGCCTTCTTCTCGGTCTTCTTGGGGGCGGGCTTCTCATCCTCAGATTCGGAGGAGTCAGAGTCAGAGTCGGAAGAGTCGGAAGACTCAGCCTTGGCGGCGGCCTTCTTGTCAGCCTTCTTGTCAGCCTTCTTGGGAGCGGGCTTCTCCACCTCAGACTCAGACTCAGACTCGGAGGAGTCGGAAGAGTCGGAAGAGTCAGAGGACTCAGCCTTGGCGGCAGCCTTCTTCTCAGTCTTCTTGTCGGCCTTCTTAGGGGCAGGCTTCTCATCCTCGGACTCGGACTCGGACTCGCTGCTGGAGGAGGCATCCTTCATGTCCTCGTCGGACTCGGACTCAGACTCGGAGGAGCTGCTGGGGGTAGGCTCCTTCTTGCTCTTCTTGGAGGACTTCTCCTTGGCGGCGACCTTGGCAGCGATGCTCTTGCTCTTGGCGGCGGGGGAGGCGGAAGCCTTGGTGACACCGGCATCCTTGACCTTGTTAAGGGCCTTGGAGCCCTTGGAGGCCTTGTCGGCAACCTTGGTGGAAGTCTTGGACATTGTGAACTAAGGGAGAAAATATGTTAGTTCTGGGTTCCTGGAATATGGCTATACTCTTGGAGGGGAGCTTGGGTGCTGGGTTGTAGCTTGGGTAGGGTTGCACATACTGTGTTTTCAAATGAAATTCTTGTAGTATGTGCGGCAAAGCCCACGATCCCTCAATGCACCCGAATGGATGAAATGGAACAGCCCTCGGAAAGAACTGCCAGAAGTGAACTAATCACAGCTGGACGTTAACCCACAAGCAACCCACGGAAAGGAAGAGATTTTCTTTCAAGCCCACAAGCGACCGACAGCCAACTACTGTCTAGAATATGTAACCCACGAGGAAGATGTCCCACAGAGCCCACAGAATAGATGTATGACAAGCCCACAGCCCTCAGAGATGCAAAAAGCCCACAGTGTATCTGTTGAAGGAACTTACAGATAAAACCCACGCGACTGCGTTAGTTAGTGAATTAAGAGTTCTCTTGAAGACAAGAGAAGTTTTTTTGATAAAAGAAAAAGTAACCTGAGATAGATTACTTCTTGGGGAAAGGGAATAATAGAAGAGAGGATGGGAAGAAGAAGAAAAAAAAGGTCTGAGCCGGGGACCTTCACCTCTTCTTATCAGAAAAATTTCTGGAAAAAAAAAAAAAATTACAGGCAGAATCATGCCGCCTGCCGCATGGGGCTAGACCAGGCACTTAGCGTGAGAAGGAAGTGGGTACCTACCAGGTACCTTGTGGCGACTCACAGTCCGCCCTGCTCACTTAATATTTGAATGTCACTCGGGAGTACCTGTCCAAGGTTCCATCGCATCTCCCCTACTGTCGTATGTACTGGATTGCTCTTGGCCTATTCTAGCATCCATATAAACCCAACTACCTGTCCTTTCTTGGACACACTCTGAGTCCCTCGGTTCATGGCACTCTAGCCTGCTATCTGGCCTGTACTGCGATATGGCCAATCCGACACCCTCCCACCGTCCCCGTCCCCGCAAGGGCAGACCGGCGACCTCCCCCGGCTCCAACAACAATTTGATATTGGATATTGGGGATGGGAAACAAACCCCAGCATTCCCACTAGTATCGTTCCTCTGGGCAGCAAGAGCCGGCGTTTCGCAATGGCTCATTCTCCCGCTCGTCCTTATGGCTGTTGGCCTTTTTCGATGGGCTGTGAGCTTATGGGGTTACTCTGGTGCGCATGCGGATCCGCTCCTCATACTGGAAGATAATATCGCTGACAATTTCCAGGTTTTCAGGTTCCTCCCATGCATGGTGACTTCGAAGCGCAGCGCCATTGGATGGAAATCACCACGCATCTACCGATGGCTCAATGGTACACCTATGACCTGCAGTATTGGGGTCTTGACTATCCGCCATTGACGGCTTACCATAGCTGGCTTCTAGGAAAGATGTATGTCACTATCTGCTATACGGTCGTTCGAGATGTCTGGACTTCCACTGACTTGCGCACCCGTCTAGTGGCTCCGCCTTTGATCCTGAGTGGTTCGCTCTGGATGCTTCCCGAGGTTTCGAAGATCCTAACTTGAAAGTATACATGCGTGCCACCGTGGTTGTTTCCGAGTACTTTGTGTTCATTCCGGCCGTCGTCACTTTCCTCCGTCGCTATACTCGTATGCAGGGCGTCCACGCCTGGTCTGCCTCCATCGCACTTGCGGCTATTCTTCTGCAGCCGGGCAACATCCTTGTGGACCACGGCCATTTCCAATATAATACTGTCATGCTCGGACTGGTGGTAGCGAGTCTGGACGCTATAATGGCGGGACGTATGCTCTGGGCCTGCATTTTCTTCGTCGGCGCATTGGGATTCAAGCAGATGGCGTTATACTATGCACCGGTCATGTTCGCCTATCTTCTCGGCGTCTGCACTTTCCCTCGGATTAACATCCCACGCCTCTTCAATATAGCGCTCATCACGTTGGCCAGCTTTGCATTGCTCTTGGCCCCGCTCCTGGTTGGTGCCTCCAATGTCAAAGCCCGGGAAGTCTTTGTATCTTCCCCGCCACCACCCTTACTGCAATCACTTCCTATTCAAGTGGATAAGAGCTCCATCTTATATGCACTACTATTCCAGTTGACGCAGGTCATCCACCGTGTGTTCCCTTTCGCGCGTGGACTATTTGAAGACAAGGTTGCCAATGCTTGGTGTGCTATTCACACTTTTTATAAGCTTACGCGCTTCGATGCCACACTTTTACAGCGTGCATCCCTCGCTGCCACCCTGACATCCATCATCGTTCCGTGCGCCATCATCTTCCGTCATCCCCGAGCGTCCCTTCTCCTCCCCGCTCTGTCTGCAGTCTCTTGGGGATTCTTCTTGTTTTCTTTCCAGGTGCACGAGAAGAGTGTATTGCTCCCTTTGCTACCCATGACTCTGCTCCTTGCTGGAGACGGTGGGCTGAGCAAAGAGATGCGTGCCTGGGTAGGCTGGGCCAACATCCTTGGCTCATGGACCATGTACCCCCTGCTCAAGCGCGACGAGCTAAGAATTCCTTACTTTGTTCTCACCATGCTTTGGGCATACCTTCTCGGTCTTCCCCCCACTTCGTTCAAGACTTACCGAAGCCGGGTACCACGGGATACCTCAAGTGGTCAATTCGAGCCCAGCACTCTGACCACCCTCCTTCACTTTAGCTTTTATATAGTCATGATTGCCTGGCATGTTCTTGAGGCATTTGTGGCTCCACCCTCGGGAAAACCCGACTTGTGGGTGGTCTTGAATGCCCTGATCGGGGCTGGTGGCTTCGGCATTGCTTATCTGTGGTGTATGTGGAAATTGTTCACCCAGTGTCGCCAGATTGATCGGCAGACGGCTGGGGAGGAAAGCCAAAAAAAGAAGCAGTGATTATTTCCTTGGGTAGATGGTTGTGCGCTATTCAATGATACCCCGCGTTGTGTGTTTCGAGAATAGGGTGGTTCATATGCTCTTAGAACAATTAAAGGTAATATCTCTTAAACCAAGAGGTGAGATGTTTCATTGGGGAAACTTGATCCCTATCATCCATAGCGTGAATATTCTATCTTCCAATACTTCACAAGCTAGCCAATGTTCTCCAGGAGAGAATGTGAGAGAAAGCAAGAAACTCCGGCCCATAAATGCTATATTACAATGTCGTGTGGTGGTACAGACCGGCGAATTCGATCAGAGATCATCCATAGTTTAGACCTTGAAGCCAAATCCAGCCATGCAAGACTTGTACTTCTCAATTGTGGATTTGCACTCCTCCTCGGGATTGTCAGACTTGGAGAACAGCATACAGTCATCGCGGGTGGACTTTTCGGGTTTGCAGACGCAGCAAGGCTATTGAAGTCGGAATTAGTTGTTTGCGCAGGTTGATCGGGCTGCATCGGGACCAACCTTAGGCTTCTCAGTCTGAGCCGGTTGGGCAGGTGCTTGCTCGGGAGCAGCAGCGCTCTTCTCTGTAAGCAGGCATGGTAAGTCTGTGGGTTTCATGATCTCATGGGCAGATTGTAAAACTGGCGCATTGCGCAAAGGAACAGCCTTGGAGGGGGTGAGGGAAGACGTTGAGGCGTACCGTTTGAGGAACCAAATAACCAAGACATATTGATGCAGATAGAGATATGTTCAATCGATATGACAAACAATACAGAGGTGAATGCACGGAGTACTCAGGAACACCCGGAGCCGCTAGTCGGACATTATTAATGCGGCCGACGGCGCCACTGGCCTCTGTGCGGCGCCGTAGTTATTTTTTTTGTTAGCATCAATTGTTGCCTCTCCGGAATCGATTTCTTTTCTGCTACACTGACTATCTCGGTTTTTTTCTTTTGTCTCAGGCCTCTTGGGTGTCCTTGCGATTGGGATCAGATCCGCGACTGACCTTACACTTTCCTTTTTCATTCATTATAACTTCACTCACAACAAAACAATTACCCCGCCATGGCCCCTCCTAAGGTCTTCTCCCTCGAGGGCAAAGTCCTCAAGCTCGACACGGCTGAGGATATCAATGCGCACATCCAGCCTCTAGTGGAAAGCACTGATTTCACTGAATTGCGTCTCGGTGGAAACACCCTGGGAATTGGCGCTTGCCAACGTCTGGCTGTGGTTCTGAAGAACCAGGAGCACCTCGAAGCCGCCTACCTCGACGACATCTTTACCGGTCGTCTCCTGTCGGAAATCCCCACTGCTCTGACTGCTCTCCTTAACGCCATTCTTGAGCTTGATACCGTCCACACTGTGAACTTGAATGACAACGCTTTTGGTCTCAACACTTCTGCGCCCCTCGTCGAGTTCCTCTCCCGCCACGTGCCCCTTCGCCACCTTATTCTGAACAACAACGGACTGGGCCCCGCGGCCGGAACTCATGTCGCCGATGCGCTCTTCCAGCTGGCCCAGCGCAAGGAGGAGGCTCGCAGGGATCAGAAGAAGGTCAACCTGCTGGAGAGCGTTGTGTGCGGACGCAACCGTCTGGAAAATGGAAGTATGGAGGCTTGGGCTCGGGCTTACAAGGCTCACTCTGTCGGTCTTAAGTCAGTCAAGATGACCCAGAACGGAATTCGTCAGGAGGGTATCTCCCACCTGTTGACTCAGGGTCTCTACCACGCCCCTGGCCTCGAGGTGCTGGACTTGCAGGATAACACTTTCACCGTCATGGGATCTACCGCTCTGGCTAACAGCTTGCCCGCCTGGCCCTCGCTGCGCGAGCTCGGCGTCGGTGACTGTCTCCTCTCTGCGCGCGGTGGTGTCAAGGTTGCCCAAGCTTTGGCTGCGGGCAAGAACCAGAACATCCGGACCCTGCGCCTGCAGTACAACGAAATGAAGGCGGAGGCTGTCAAGAGCTTCACTCATGCCGCCAAGACCGCCCTTCCTAACCTCCGCCGTGTGGAGCTCAACGGCAACATCTTCTCTGAGGACGACTCCAACATCGTGGATCTGCGTGAACTTCTGGAGGGTCGTCAGGAAGAGCACGGCACTGATGAAGACCCCGAAGATTCTTGGGGTGTTGACGAGCTCGACGAGCTTGAGGAGGAGGATTCCGAGGAGGAAGACGACGAAGAGGAAGAAGAGGAGGAAGAAGAGGCTAAGGCTGAGAAGGACCTTAAAGATGCTGATCGGGCTGAGGAAGAAAAGGTCGCCCAGAAGAACGACAAGGATGTTGATGCCTTGGCCGACGTACTGGGTAAGACCGGCATCTAATCAAGCACTTTTGGGACAATTGTCTCTCCCATCAGTCGCCTTCATCAGCTGCAAGCGCGTCTCAGAGTCAGCCTGTCTCTGATATCGCCCACGCCTGAGAGTCGTGTATCTACGGATGCTCTGGGGTCTACTCTCCCGTTTTTCATGATCTTCACCTTGAGTCTGCCAATCCATATAGGCTCTGTGTATACAAGATCTGACTGACGACGCTTACACATTTTCTTCAAAGAAACCCCCACTTGTTATACCCCTCACATACGATGATGAATCAACGTTGCACATAATCACTTTTGTTTCAATCCATATCCCATTTGCATAGCCAAGGGCCCATCATGTTTTTGTCATAGGATATAAAACCACATATATGGAATACATGTTTGGGCAAGCCAGTTATTAGATCAATACCTAAGTTTCTAGGAATAGCGATAGTCGTGGAGGAAATAGACAACCCAGAACAGAGTCGGGGTGGAAAATAAAGAGAATTTCCGAAAAGGGAAGCAAAGTCTTGGCGCAAACCTCGGTCATCGCAACGCATGGGATTTTGCTTTTGAGCTCTGCGCGTTCACCATTCCACCCTATCACTGCTATATCCCTTGGCGCTTTCCTTTGTGTCGCATTTTGGTTCTTTATAATCGCCCGCCAACACGATATTGTCTCTGCGCCACTGATAGGACCATAGGTCTTCAAAAAGTGAGTGTCTCTGCCCAACGCCCCTCGTCATTCGTGATACTCGACAACATGATGCCGGTGCAATGAGGATCATAGCATGCGCGCATCAGCACTGGGCTTCTGGAGACAGTTTGATTGAGCTCCTTGGATATACCGAGAGAGAAGGTGGACACGTGCAAATCAACAACATGCGACCCTTGCCCGCAGCAGTCTCGACGGCGGGGTACCTTGTGGACCATGCTTCGTGTGACACTCATGGATCGCATTTGTGCCCTATGATCCTCCATCACAATCAACCAGATGCTTCTACTATGGTTCTGTGGAATGCGCCGGCATCCGGCCCTAAATGCGGACCCTGCGTTTTTTTTGTACTCAAAGGCATTCGCTGACCATTGAAGTTATTAGATCTCTCGGCGCTTTCAACCCGCTCCTCCGTCTAGACCCAACCTGGTTACATCTGTGACAATCGTCCACCCCGCATACCATGGCAATGGACGCCAAAGAGATCGAGGCCAAGGCCAAGGCCCTGAGCAAGGCCGCGACATCTAACGAGTCCTCAAGTGTGATTCTAGGTCTTCTCAAGGATATTCAAACGGGCGTCCGGGCCACAGAAGATCTTCTGCGCCAAACGCGCATCGGTATCATCGTGAACAAATTCAAGCAGAGCAAGACCCCCGAAGTCGCACGCCTTTCCAGCGAGATTGTGTCAAAGTGGCGAACAGAGGTCAACAAACAAAAGCAAGGCGGTAGCACAGCGGCTGCTCGGGGATCGAGCTCCCCGCGGCCTGCGCAAAATGGCACAGGGGCATCAACCCCAGCAGCTGCCGTTCCCTCAGACAAGGCCTCCAAGCTGTCTGTGCCTCCTGATAAGCGTACCTGGAAGGCGGACGGAGCGGAGGTGAACCATACCGGAAACAGAGTGCGCGATAGCTGCACAGGACTCATGTACGATGGACTGTGTCTCGGATCAACCGAGTCCCCCAAAATCATCGTTACTCGTGCTATTGCTGTTGAGATCGCAGCCTACAAGCACCTAGGACCCGAGTCCAAGGAAGAGTACCGCACGAAGATTCGCAGTCTCTTCCAGAACCTTAAGAACAAGTCCAACCCGAAGCTGCGCGTGCGCGTTCTCGAGGGAGAAATCTCCCCCGAGGAATTTGTGCGTATGACACACGATGAGCTTCGTTCTGTCGAGCAACGGGAAGCGGATGCCAAGATTCAAAAAGAGAACATGGACAAGGCCATGGTTGCCAAGGCTGAGCGCAGTATCAGTAAGACCTTACAGTGCGGCAAGTGTGGCAAGCGCGAGGTCACCTACACAGAAGCGCAGACCCGTGCAGCTGATGAACCGATGACTCTTTTCTGTACTTGCACCAACTGCGGCAAGTCCTGGCGGCAGTGAGTCTGGGGGACGGGAAGCTAGCTTTAAGAGGGGGCGTGTATTATTTCTGGGCTTCGGTGTTTCTTCCATTTCCCTCCCTTTTTATTTCTCTACCCCTGTTTCCTTGATCATATGTGCCATTGAACTCACGAGAGCTGGCACTGGAGTTATTTGATGGTTACGAAGTGTGCTCTTTCTTGCGCTTCTCCTTGAGTGCAAAGCTCGGGAATTAAACCAGATGAGTCTTTTACCAAAATTTGATATGCAAGTTGGGAGATGTCTGCCAATTCACCAAATTTATGGGTCATTTTAGGTGCAATGTTACTTGAGGAGCAAATGTATGGCTCGGGTCATCTCGCAGTGTGAGACTGGATAAGTGAAGGTGGAAAAAGAAAAACACTCTTCTCTCTTTGCGTACAATCCTATCCATAAAGAGCCTGAGCACTGTGTCAATTGCTTCAATGTTGTTGCCGATGCGAAGGTCACAGTGGGTGATCGGGGCACCGTCAACTTAGACTGTACTCTGGTTGACAAAAAAATGAATAAGAGCAAGAAAAAGGGGCCATCAGCTTGAAACTCTAGCAACAATAACCAAGCGGTGCAGAGCCTTAGAGTACATTATTGGACGTTGTGAGATCGGGCTTTGTGACCTCAAGAGGACTAGGCCAACGCTCCGATATGAGAACCAACTTTGCAATGAGCCCGATCGTAATTAACACCCTAAGCACCCCGTCGGCTTGTAACAAAAGTGATCAAAACTAGCTACTCGTTGTTTTATACACGGCTGAATGATCGGAGAATACGTCATAAAGGTCCGCGGGTAGAATCAAGGAGGTTCATGCAATGTGAGCTGTTCTGACCTTTCATAGCCAACCTCACCTCCATCTGTACTCTGTATCCAGCTACGTGTTACCGCATATTCAAGCATGACACGCCAGCTTCTGCAAGAACCAGTTCAAGATCTGCTTCAATCCCTCACAAACCCCGACGGTCCCGACCTTCTCTCAACATTCACAACAAATCCTCAGCCATTGGCCCACGAGCATGGTCTCCCCCAGCTAGCCCCCTTTCTGGGCCGCCCATTCTACGGCCAAGAGGGTGTGTCAACCTATTTTGACCTACTATCTTCCCAACTGCTGATTGAGAACATGACATTCGAGTCCGAGGAGACGTGGGTCATAGACGAGAGCTGTATGGCTATCGCATTGCGTGGGACAGGGACCTTCACTTGGAAAGAGACCCAGCAGTCATGGGATGAAACTTTCTTCTACCGAATCAAAGTCGCAGAGGATGTGAGCGATGACTCGGAGAAAAATGGGTCTTTGAAAGTCAGCGAATATCATGTTTGGGCGGATACTGGGGCTGCGTATCTCGCTAGCTTGGGCAAGTTGAATGGCACGTTGGAATAGGCTGGCTGGGGGTTCCGGCGTTTTTGATGCAAAAATCAAGCAGTGCATGGGAGGCATATATACCCGGTTTGAGCTATTATGGGGGTTGCAACTGTCAACCAGGATTGAGCAGGAATATGGAACATCTTTGTTTCGTATATCATAAGCGATCATTTCCAGGGATAGGACTATTGATCCAGGCATCTGATGCCGTATTGCATTGCTAGACATATGAATTCACTGGACATTCCATGGATACTCCAGCACCTTCATGAATCAGTACTAAATACCAGTCTCAATTACCAGCCTTGACAGTATCCCAATCAATCCACTTCGTGTTACCGAAGACACCCTCCTGGTTCTGGAAGACCTTCTGCGGCGTACTATACGGCTCATACTCCTTCTTATCAAGAACGGTAGTCACACCCCCAGCGACACGGCCCGATTCATTAAATCCAGGTCCATAAGTCTGATACTCAGCCATGAGAGTAACACCCTTCTCGAACCTCGCGACCCCCGAGACCACCCAATCAATGTACCCACTCGAATCAACTGTCCCATCCTCATAGGAATGCGCGAAAACAGACCGGTGCTGGCTATTCCACGGCCGACCAAGTGCACACTTCCCCTTGATATCCGGTGCGATGGATGAGTTTGCAGCACGCAGGTTGGAGTCCACGATGTACACTCCGTACTTGTTGGTGAATGTCGTGTTACTTCCCTTCCAAGCTGTGATGCCTCCGCCGCAACCGCGGAGCTGTAACTCGCTTGATTGAATCCAGGCCGTGCCAAACCCGTACAGGAAGTCAGTCTGCCCAGCGATGATACTTTTGTAGAAGTAGGCATTGCCCAATTTGCCTACGTAGACCTGTCGACGGAAGTCAGTGGGGTGGAATCTGGTAACTTGGGCTTGAGACGTACCGTGTCTTGGTATGAATAGAATCCACAGTAGTAGAAGCCACCGTTGGCACGCGAGAAGCTCAACGCATGCGCTGGTCCATCCGAATATTCAGACCAAGTGTTATCAAAGTCAATATTGTAAGCGCGGAAGTCGGTATTGCCGAATGGTGTATCGGCAGGGACGGCGTAACCTGTTGTCCCCGAGCCAGTGAGACTAGATTCGAGAGTTGGTGCTACGACTAGAACGCTGGAGAAGACATTGTCGACACTTTGGCCTGTATTGTCTTTATTGGCAGCCGCCCAGATAATGCGCACACGGTTCCGAGTAGCATCCTTGGAGGCAGATGTTTGACCGAGGAGTGTCACTGGTCCTGAGCGGGTGACATTGAGCTGCTCTGTATAGTTTCCTGCTAGGATGAGGATGGTCTGGGAGCTTGTGTCGGCTGGTAGGGAGTCCAGGGCACCTTGGATGGTCGCGTAGTGGGCGCGGTTGTCGGAGGCGCTGACGACGATTGTTCCGGATGGACAATGGGTGCCTGTGGACTGACATTGCTGGCGCGAAACATGTTGTAAAGCGGCACTGTGGACTGCTACGGTGTGGAACAGGAGGCCCAAGAGGGACAAAAGGTATACCCTAAACATGGCGCTGCAGTCTTCCACTTGCATAGGTGACTGGCGATCATATTGCACGAGATGGACCTTTATAGATACAGCCGATGAGGAGCATTATGACCGATGAGCGCTGTGCAGTGCGGCACACGGAAAATTATTAAATTCATCTGGCGCAAGAGCAGGCTAGTCCAGAGATAGATTGGATGTCCGGGGGGAATAGTTGGCTAAATCCTACCTTTTCGGTATGGAGAGAATGTCCACCAGGCGAAGCTTGTCTCCCCGCATGGCAGGAAATCATCCGGGGAAGAAGATTGGGGACTGAGACGGAGAATTCACTTCCACCTGTCAGGGGCCAGGACAGGGGTACGGAGTAAGTACATACCCATGCATGCAAGGTACTCGTACACACAAGGCAGGTGTTGTCCAGGAGGCCATGCTGAGGGAGTCGATCAGGAATGCAAGGGAAGGCATTGGAATGCGGCGAAATACTAATACAAAGGTTTACAAGGAGAGAGGTTTATTAGAATCCCTTAGATTGACTAAGTGCCACTATTAACGACATACATACACGTAGAGAAAGAAAACTCGACTCTATCAGCTCGAAAGCAAATCACAGCCGGGGGGTAAATGGAAACACACAAAGTCTATAATACGGGGAAGAGAAAGCAAAAAGAACGGGACAGGTCCTTTTTTAATTCCCACGTCATGCATGTCCATGGAGGTGGCACGGCAAAATTGCGCAGTGTGGTAATCGCGGGAAAGATAGAAGAAAATTAGAGCTCGGATCAGTAACGAGTCAGAAAAAAGCTAAGAGGCGAGCATTTACTCGTCCTCAACCTCCTCGGTGCGGGCACCAATGACGTAGCGAGAGTTACCCTCGGAGTCCTTCTCGTGCTCAATGGCGAGCTTGGAGAGGTGAGCGATCATGTTCTCGATCTGGGTGTCAGCCTTGGAGCGGGTCTTGCGGCCAAGGTTGTCCAGAGCGGGGACGATGGTCAGAAGGTAGTAGACAACGGCAATGATGACAGTGACACCAATGGAGTAGGCCCAGATGACAACGACGGTAACAATGTCAACATCGTTGTTCTTGGAGAAGCCAGGACCAGCGGGGTCGCTGGGGGAGGTGTCCTGCCAGTCAGGAGCCAACCATCCGAAGACACAGAACAAGGTAGCGAGCACATCGACAATGAAGATGGCGATGACCAGCTGCCAAGAGGGCCAGGTCTTTCCACCACGGGTGACGAAGATGAGCCAGTTCTCAGTAAGGGCAATCTCGAGGAACAGAATCTCCTGGGGAGAACCGAAGTTCTGGATGATACCGCCGTTCTCGAGGAAGAGGGTACCACGGATGATCCAGGTAGCGGCGGCAAGCAATATTCCGAGAACGACAGAGATGACCCAAATCTTAGGCAATTGCCACTCGACGGGGCGGGCTTCGAAGTGAGCGTTATCGTAGGCAACAGCGATGGTAGCAAGATCAGCGAACAGGGCGATGAAGACAATGAGAGAGGAGTCGACAGTCTCGTTGATGATGATCATGGAGGTAACCAGATAGATCTCGAGGTGAAGACACAGGGCAATACGGTACTGAATGTAAGCCTTCATGCGCTGGAAAATCTGGCGGGCAAGCTTGATAGCATCGACGATGGTGGAGAGACCGGGGGCGAGGAAGACAATATCGGCGGCAGCCTGGGCAGCCTCAGTGGAACCCTCGACGGCAATACCACAGTCAGCCTTCTTGAGGGAGGGAGCATCGTTGACACCGTCACCAGTCATGGCAGTCAAGTGACCACGCTGCTGGAGCATCTCGACGACCTGGTACTTGTGCTCGGGGAACACCTCAGCGAAACCATCAGCCTTCTCAACGAGATCGTGCTGGGCGGAACCAGCGAGACCACCGTGGATCAGACGCTCAGAGTCGTAAACCTTGGTACCGAGAGCAAGCATCTTGCAAGTCTCCTTAGCGATAGCGATAGCGTCACCAGTAAGCATCTTGACGGAGAGACCGAGAACCTGGGCTTCAGCGATGGTGTGGGCGGTATCCTCACGGGGGGGATCGAACATGGGGTACATGCCCAGAAGCTGCCAGGGCTCGCCCTCCTTCTGGACGGCAACACCGAGAGAACGGAAACCACGACGAGCGAACTCGGAAGCCTTCTCACGGTAGAGCTTGGCCTCCTCCTCGGAGCACTGGGACATGTTAAGAATGGCCTTGGGGGCACCCTTGGAACAGATATAGCGGACACCGTCGCAAGTGCAAACAGTCTGGATACGCTTGGAGACGGGGTCGAAAGGAGTGTACTTCTCGGTAACCCAGTTGCGGGCGAGGATCTCACGGGCCTTGGGGTAACGACGGAGGGTAAGGACAGTGACCTTGTCAATGGGGTCGAGGTTCTTGATGTTGTGGGAAGAGGCAATAGCGGCGACAGCCATCATCCAGTTGACATCAACACCCTCGGAGACGAAGGGCTCACGGATGGAGAGCTGGTTGGCAGTGAGAGTACCGGTCTTGTCAGAGCAAAGAACATCAACACCAGCGAGGGACTCGATGGCAGTGAGCTTCTGCACGATAGCCTTCTGCTCGGCGAGGTAGGCGGCACCGACAGCGAGGGTGGTGGTGGTGACAACGGGGAGACCGACGGGAACACCGATAATCAGGAGAATCAGAGTGTAGTGGAGCAGGTTGTTGTCGGTGTCCTCGGGGGTAGCGATCTTCAAGTGACGGAAGAATCCACCAATCCAGGCAGCGAGAATCCAGAACATGACGAGAACGAGCAGGGAGGTACCAATGTTGTCCATGACAGCCTTGAAGTGACCGGAGTCAGAGGCTCCCTGGACGAGGGCAGCGGTACGTCCGACGAAAGAGTGACGAGCAGTGGCGGTGACAATACCGTAGGCCTTGCCGCGCTTGCAACCGGTGGTGTAGTAACAGGTATCGGCCATGTACTTGTCGACAGCGAGAGACTCACCAGTGATGGCAGACTGATCACAGGCAATGAGAGAAACACCCTGGTGGACTTCACCCTCATCCTCATCGTCGTCATCACCGTGTTTCTCCTTGAGGTCGTCGGAGTTGGCGTTGGCGAGGTACTCCTTGTAGGCGTCGAACATCTCGGGCTTGGTGTAGTCGCAGATCAGGCGAACATCGGCGGGGATGACGGTACCCTCCTCGACGATGACAATGTCACCAGCAACGAGCTCACGGGCGAGGATCTCCTCCTCCTGACCGTTGCGGACAACAATAGCACGCATAGCAATATCACCCTTGAGAGAAGCAACGACATCGGCAGCCTGCTTCTCCTGGTACCAACCAACGAGAGCGTTAAGCAAGAGAATACCACAGATAACACCAAGATCGATCCAGTCACGCAGACCGGCAGCGAGGAGGACAGCAAGTTCCATAACTGTGGAGATTGTTAGACGCCATTTGAGCTTAAAATTGGGGATTCAGAAGCACTCACCATAGAGAATAGGACCACGGAAGTAACCAATGAACTGAACGAAGATGTTGGTCTTCTCAGTAACGAGCTCGTTCCAGCCGGTCTTCTTGCGGCGGGGCTCGATGTCGCTGGAGGAAAGACCAGCGCGCAGGTCGGTCTCGAGCCACTCATCGGGAGTGACGAAGCCGTCCTGAACACCGTCGGTCTTGCCGCCGAACTTCCACCAGGGCTTCTTCTTCTCCTCGCCGGAGCTCAGGGCACCAGCGCTGGAGGTAGAGCCACGACGGTTGTCGCGAGCAGTCGAGATGTACCGGTTCAAGGCAGAGTACTCGTCGAGGTTACTCTCCTCACCGGCTTCACGGTTGTGACGTTCGCCATTTTCGACGTCGACAGCATAGGAAATTCTCCGCTCCGCCATTGTTGTTGCTTTGGCTCACGTAGCCTTGGACCCCAGCGGAATGAGTAAACAACGAGATAGCAGGAATGACAGAGTCGGAATCGATCCTATGTAAGACAGAAGGAAGGAAAAAAAATTGGAGGGTGCGAAGGACGTGTTTTATAATGGATGTCGGGGGGGTCTGAAAGAGAGAACCGGAGTGGGTGTAGCGTAGTGGGTAACGAAAAAGAGTGAGGGAAATAAGAAAAGAAAAAAAAGGAAAAGAAAACGGAAGGAAAAAGAAAAGTGGGAATTGAGACAGAATTGGGAATTAAAAATCTGAAATAGACTGATTGAAATAGGGAAGGAGTGGTATTTTGCACCAGAAAATCCCGTGTTTGTCGATTTTGGGGGGAGATACTTGTGAGTCTGGTTGCTGGGGGAGGTATAAACTAGGTATCGCGTTGACCCGCTCAAGGTTTTTTTTTTCTTTTTTTTTCGCCCTTTTTTCGCCGTGATTCAATTTTTCAAGGTTTTTTAAATCCCTATTTTCGGCTGAAAGAGGTTAGAGTATCTGTGTTTTCTTGGTTTTTACCAAACTTTGCCCCTTGCCCTACCAAGAAAGCTCCAACCGGGTACCTGGCTTCGACCACTCACACGCCTTAAATACGCATAGCATCTAGTGGATCCCTCACGTTTTCGGCATAGTCCGCAATAAACAAATAAGAATTGAAAACAAAAGGAAAAAGACCGTATGGTACCAATACCGGTTCTTTCGACTCAAGGAGGTTAACGTTGACTGCGACCGGCACTGGTCTGCCGGATGGGCCTCCACAGACATCACCGTCGTATGGATCGGTACGAAACAGTCTCTGGTCCATAGCCGAGTTCCCCCAGCTCTAATCTAACTATGCGCGATTTTTGGTTTCTGGGGAGTAATGGTCCTTACGCCCCAAGACAATGACAAGAAAAAGCTAATGAAATTGGCACTGCAAGTTAAACTATTGCGATTTGCAATTAGCAGATGCAGGAGCATCGGCATCCTGTCAGACGGAGAATTCGCGGCAGCGCAATGTACTAGATTCAAATCCCTTGTCGCAAAATGTCCCTCTAGTTAGTTCCAATGTACCACGACCTGGTCCGAGGAGATCTTGATGTCCCTTGTGCGGGTACGAGTACGCTTTCACATTACAAAATATGGAGTACGGAGAACTCATAGTCCATACATTATACACCTCTGCCGAGTGCAGCGTCCACATTGACAATAGGCGATGAAGAAAATGGCACTGTACCTATAGTGACGACAGTATCGCATGGCCGTCACACCCGAACCATTTTAAACATAGCAAGGGGTCCGGAAGCGGCTGGTGAGGTCGGATTTTGATATGTTATGTATGCCAATGCTGAAGCATACCGAAAACCCGCGTTACAAAACGCCCGACTTCGTGAATAAATTACGATTATGTCATTGATTGATTTTTTCTTCTTACTTTCCCATCTCTTATCAATACGCACTTCTCCCGCTTTGCCACGTCTCTCGCCGAAGCTGCCTTCTTCGTATGCCACCTACCATGGTCGATCTTTGCCCTCTTCCTCCCCCCTGTCCTCGTGGAGAGAGTCCCCGGAAGCGCCATTTAATTCGGCGATCCTCACTGGCCGACGTGACCGGCGAAGTCCCCGCCCGCTAACACCTCCTTAGTTGCGACCTGGCAGCGTTAATCGAATCACCGCGTTCAAACGCTGGCTGATGATTTCATCGCGGTGATCGATGCACTATTCCCGAGCACTGACTCTGATATAGGTGGTTCGAGGATTGTATCACATATGGGCAATCTCACTGCGCCCGAGCAGGAAGTTGACCGAGAGAGGCTGGGGATGAAACTATTCGAAAAGGCCGAGATGCTAAGACGGTCTCAAGCTATGCCAATTCGGAACAACTCTTGTTCCCCAGTGATCATCTCCGTCTGTGTACTCGTATACGGAGTACGGCGACGGAGTACGGAGACAATTAGCTCGGCCAACACACACATCTAATGATCGTCTGACAGTGTGCATGACCCCAAACTTGTGTACATACACTCTCCGGTGAACAAGGAATAATCCCAGCTCCAAGATGCAAACAGACCGTTCCCCGTGTGTTGATGTTTACCCGACGAATTGGCAGCCACCATCGACCGCGCATCTGCTCGTTGTCATTGGGGTGATCCGCGACCGAACCCTCCATCGGATCCCATCAAGCTTCATTCTGCATACCAAGGCCCGATGCGATTGGTTGAACTGTTCGCTTCCATATCAAGTAGCAAATCAATCCGCTGTCATGTACGGAGTAGTCAGACTAATCAAAGTACAGTACAGATGTACCCTTGATCACAGATCCCGTGGTATGTCGGTGATTTTCCCATTCTTTAGACGATGCACCCCGGCTTCGGTGAATTTCCTTGGCACTTGGATCCCCCAGAGGATCAATCTCCTCGGGGCTGGGGTTTCGCATCCTAGATCGTGCACGAGCCGTTAGCGATGAGCAACGGCGCAAGCAAAAAAGGTCAAAAATTTGGACATCCCGAGTCTACGCGCTCTAGGCGAATTGTCCTCTTCTCGGTCTCTGGGCCAGATGCACGCATGTCCATTCTAGAGTTTCCCGCAGACACTTATATTGCGATTTGCATATTAACGACCATATCGCTTCCCGTCTCGTACACAGGATATATTGTAACCAATGTACGAAGTAGGTTGCGCCCGACGCTTTCCGCGAAGGGGATCGTTCACAAGGCGAGCCAATTGAGGACAATGGCACGATAGCGAATTATGGAGCCCTCCGACTCGCGGGCATGATGAAGATACCTAATAGATATTACGGCGTTGAAACTCCATTGGTAGCTACGAGACAGCTTAACTCTTTTGCATTTTTTCACAAAAAGAGGAAAGAGACTATATTCCGCTTTCTCCCCGGCACTGTCGTCACTCTGGAGCCCTCTTGTCTCAACTCCCCACGCTCGTATCGCCGAGAGCGAGAGAGCTAGACAGCTTGACAGAAACCTCCCTCTGGCCCTCTGGGGGCCAAACTTTTTTCGGGAAACCGACCGCGGGTGGAGTACATACAGCTATCCGCTCGCAGCCCCTATTCGACACAACGCTGCGCTTCGTCCTCCTGCAGTCCCGTGCGAGCGCTAATGGGCAAAGAGGAAATCAGACGAGAGGCTGCGATCCGGGGGATTCTCGCCGTTTAGCCTTTCACAAAGAAAAAGAAAAGAAACAAACACGTCAGCCAAGCCCGGTGCAATATTCAGCTGTCTTGAGCTGGGTTCACTGTGCCGGTATTCTTTGTTATGTGGTCTTATGCTTCGATCATTGTCTTGTTCATCTGATCCAGCAAAAAAAATCTGTCGGGCCCACGACCCTTCAAAGTACACGAGTAGACAAGCAGACCGAGGTGCATAAGTGGAGAGCTCGACTCCATCCACCTAAAAAAATGGCTCGCGATCGAAGCGTCCAGAAAGGGACCAAATTACTTCCAGGGCCATTCCCCCACGCTACGACGACCCATGGCTCGTTCTGTGGGACAGTGAGGTATTCAGATTTATGTGCGCACAAAGGACATCGTTCCTGTATAATCCAGGGAGTACGAGTATGTCGGCAGCCCTAGATAATTCCAACATTTAATACAAGTATATACGAGTAGGTGACTCGCGTACTCGGGCTGCATCCAGCACGAGCCTCGGCCATAGATTGTTTCTGATATATTATTGCATCCGTCTGATAATTTGGGAGAGGCTGGGACCATATCAAACTGGCGCTCGTACTACTCGTAACTGCTCGGAACTTATCGAGAACACTTCGCGCTTAAGTACAACTTTAGGATTTTGCACGTAGTAGACTCGCACAAAGTACTAGTACATGGCATGCAGATATTCTCCCCCAGACCCGTACGAATTGTTCATCTTTCCTCGGTCGGACATGTGTCGCAGTCGCTAGGATCCTTCTGCACGTGGAACGGACACACGCACACACACACACCATGGCAGACGGAAGGTTTTGCAAAGGGCGATCGCGCCGCTGATGTCGTTGCTGGTCAACCCTCCTGTCATAATGTCTCTACCGTGCAACAAAATGCCTCAAGACCAATCGGGTCCGACCGAGGCGGCAAATATGGTAAATTGAGGCTCCATCGCCACAAAGGACGGTGAGGCCGGACTGATATCAGAAGTGCTGCGAGTTGGGTAAACTGGAGGCCGGCCCCAAAATAATGGAGAAAAACTGGAGGCCCGGTGCCGAATGGCCGAGTCATTGGGAGAATTCTCCAAGTGGGGGACGAGTGCGTGTCCGTACAGATTTTAGAGTGTTCTGGATGTCTTCTAGAAGCCTTCTCCCTGTAACCCAATCCATGGATGATGCAGCTTACATGCGTGACAGGGTTTTTTGGATTTAATTTTTTTTTCATACAAAAGTTCAGATTTTTTTGTCTCTCGGAAAATCGGCATCAATGGCAAAGATGACCAGATTGAAACCATTGAAACCGTGCAGAAGATAAGAATAAGACCATCACGTCATAATTCTTATCGTGCCGCTTTCGCTATGCCATTGTTGGCCTTCTCGTTTACTTACCCTCGTACTCGTACTGAGTACCAAACCATTACACCAATACGGCAATACTGGTAATTCTCCTTTAGGCTAGGGCCGAGCAATGAGATTACCCTTACATACACCCAATCACGGCGCTTATATTCACATGACTCAGCCAGTGGCACTGAAATTCCCGACGTCCTTCGCAGGACATTCCATGTTCCGTTTCCTCAAAGTTAACCCTAAAGACAAAAAAGAATATCGGCCAATGGCCACGATATAATCACGTACAAAGTGGTGATGAGTGCACCCAACTTAATCGCTTTACTTCTAACTAAGTCAGATCCCCAATCCACAGTAGGACCTCCGACACCACCTAGGGTTGGCATTACTCTATCATTACTGGCTCAGCGTCGGAGACCATTTTCTTGGCTTTGGCCGTGAAGCTGCGTACCTACAGTAGTGGGAGTAGCGTGATGGGCTACAGCGCCCCTCCAGCAATCAGAACCCCCAATTGCGGCCACTAACCCCCATCTGAATCAAACCCTCACCGGTGGGCCAGAGGAGCATCGAGAGGGACCCACTGGAAGATCGCCCGCCTGCCAAAATCGTTGCTTGATTACCTGACCTCGTAACCCATGTTACGTATCTTTGTATCGGCGCGACGTCCGAGGACTTTTTGCCGATCCTAGATCGTGAGGCATTTTTGTTCTCTCTAGCTCATTTAACCACACCGACAAGGGTTCACGATGCCCAGGCTGATTACCCCCGGTAATTTTGACTGTCCGCGGAGCTCGTCTGACGGCGCTATCTTGGGTCCTTTTTTCTTGACCTTTCAACTCAAGGTCTACTGGGTCTTTGGGAAATTATCAAATTTCACCTCCCGGATGCGCTGTACAAAAAGCAATAGTCCCTGGGCACCATACCCCAAACCAAAAGTACCAAGGTAACGCTGATTAGCCCAAACGCCCGGTTCGCCAAGTTATCCCAGCTTTGTCCACCCTCCTTCCACCCCAGGATTCCTGCCCATGGAGAAAAAAAAAAATTAAAATGAAAAGGTCAGTAAAAACGCGGGTTAACTACTCCATAACCAAGAAATGCCCCTCCAGCGAATAAATTGCTTCACCCAGGTCCGATCTAGGAAAGTTATCATGCCGCTCCCGTACCTGCAGTAGCTTTAAATGTCTTGAAACGAGGATCCCGTTGTCCACCCGTGTTTAGTAGATGAACGTGGGTTGCATCGGGGAAAGTCCTCGTACGGAGCAACATGAGGAACTAGCAAATAGCCCTTGCCAAGTCAAAATCCCCATACTCGTACTCCGTACTCGTACGAATCCCAAGCTATCGTGGAGATTGTTCAAAAGCTGGTCATAGCTTTGCGACTATCATTCCTGTCACCTGCACCTGTGAACACATTCAATTTGGGTAAATCCCTATCGTCATCGCCAGCTTCGGAAGCTTGTCCCGCGAGTCTGTGCTCCAAGACTACTGCCCATTTTGACGTTTGATTTTCGTTTTCAATTTGTATTTTTTTTTTTTTTCCAAACGACTATTCTCCGTCCGAATATTGGGCTTTGTTCGCGCGCACACTATTGGACCATAGATTGCAGTCGTAGTGCTCCTCCCTGGTCGGCTTTAGCCTGGCCCTTTGCCGATTTTTCACTCGGTCTGTGTCGGACTCCCGTGTCGGACTCCCATATCGGGCTACGCGGCACGCGGGAATTCGGCACACCTGCGACAGTTTCAGGCTTTGTACCTTGCTTTTTGGCGACAGATAGAAATTTCTTTCTCTATTGCCGACTGCTGGATCAGAAGTGATTGATTCCCTAGTTGCAATGTACCTATGTTTGCTTTTCCATTTTATTGGACTCAGTTTCGCTCGTCGTGTCAGCAGGCCGGGTAAATTGCCTCGGTTTGATGGCTCATCTACTGTAGTATGGAGCAAAATTGTCGTACTATAACTCTGGTGCGCCACTAAATGATCAATGGAAAAGATAAGCAGCAATATCAGCCCTAATATTCGCGGGACAGCTATGACTTGCATAAAGAGCCATTTATTTTTTATGCTCGCGCTGTCTGGGCCGTTTATCCAACCTCAAGATCGCATGTTGTGTTCAAATGTATTTCTCTTGGCTGCATGTAAACCCCTGTGTAGATCAGATCCAAGTGTCAAGTCTGTGGTACGTATGGACACGCCCCAAGTACGCACAGTCCACCACAGAAGCGACGCACAATGGTCGTATGCTACGAGTAATTAATCTCCCGGGCGACCCTCGGTCTTGCACCTTGGGTATTGCCCAAGTGGCACGTTCGATACAACTAAATTTGGCCCCCTTTCACTACGGAGTACTCCATACTCGTATGTTGGACGGAGATGCCAGATTGGGGCATGCTATACCAACATAGGCAGATCGTTGGTCCTGCAATCCTGTCAGCAATGATTTCATCGGAACTTTTTCTACATACTCATTAGCGATGACATAGTCCCCTACCCATTAAGGTAATGAGTAAACAATCTGACCTGCTAAGAAACCTAAATCCCAAACATGTCGACGCGACTCGCGCCTCAATTTCCAATACAGAGGCCATGAAGACCGAGAACACTTCCCAAAACCACATGTTCAGTTTTCCTCTTCCAGCTGTGATCGACAGGGGAACCCAACAAACCCCCACACTCCCTCGGCACGAACCATCACAATTGGCGAGGCCTGACCTTTCACACGAATACTGCGCGGGGATTCGTCTGCGCTTGTTGCCGCTACTCCATAATTGCACATCGCCATTTATTAGCGCACTCAAAACCGGTCTTGGGAACGGTTCGAGCTGTCTACGGAGTAATCATACATTCTACAAATATAATCACAAACATATGTAGTCATTTTGATGTGTTCATCCCTTTCCGTGACGCAAATATGCACCTGCATACTCGTATGTAGCTACCTGCTTACCTTGGTAAGTATAGCCCCGGTGTTTGTACGAGTAGCTGTAGCGTTAAGTACAGTTTGTGGCCGTGCCCTGTATGCTCTGTGCGAGACAGTCTGGGTAGGTAATCCGAATGACTGTGCACCAAAGCCGTTGGACCTCCAATGCACACGCTCCCTCTCTCCCCGCGCCAATGTACGTTGTGTACGAGTCCAAGTACAGAGCACGGCGCGCTTGATCATGTATTACAAACTATTTTCTTGGCTGTTTTATATTGGTATCATGTAAACCAGGATGCGGCCTGGTCACAGTTTCGGTGTTTCTTCAGGCCTAAGCCAGCTTCTAAGTTGTCCAAACAGCATGGATTCGGGCTCGGGCTATGGCTGACAGCCACTCGGGCAAGAGGGTATTGTTCATACCAAATTCGTCTTGCGTACTCCACAATCGGAGACAACGTCTATGGATGATGTGAATATGACGATTTGTATGTAGAATCTGCCGCTTTTGCTTCAATTTGATACTATTGTTGGAACAGAATATGAGACTGCCTGGTAGGCTACGATGTATTTCTTCCGGGGTATGCACCTGATTGCCAGTGCGTCGGCAGAGGCTGCATAGCCCCCCGTTGCAAATCTCCGGGTCTTGAGTGCCGATTTCTGCCTTCTGCCGATGATACAAATCTGGGGGGCGGAGTTGGTGATCATCTCGATACGGTGCAGATAGTGTTTCGATTGAAATGTGTCTGAGACGTACAGGTACCGTATACTTGGGTGCTCATCCAGCCAGGATACCTTGTCCGGGAATGCCAAGAAATGGAGGGATGAATTCGTGGGGGATGATCGCCATGCTGCCTGGCGTGGGAAACCATTGCCTATACATAGATAACTGACTTCATTGTGACTGGATGGAGAGATGCAGTGTCTCCCATATGCGGGATTAGACTTCATGATCGACGATAGACAGACAAGCCAAGATCTAGCAAGAAAACACCAAGAAAATACCAAGAGAGGGGGAATAGAATCATGCCCGTGTTTCAAGCCTGCGGTATATACTAACTTTCTTGGCTAGGCACGACGGGCAGTGGACATTCCTCAAATGTAAGATCGTGGGTTTGAAAATAAGGCAATTGGCCGAGTCCATATGCTCAACGATCTTCAATTGTACTCCATACGGGGTACTCCGTAAATTGCTCAACGATGTCATGCGTCGATCCGATTTACTCCATCGAGATTATACATCACATGTGTTCCAATAGCCTCGCAAAGTAATGCACGGAGTACGGAGTAGTGGTACATTGTTCTGACCGTAAGCAGTCTACTCTGTCCGAGAGACTATCGGCCAAGGTTGAAAGTTAATGCGCGCAAATCATCCCGATCAACATTGCGCCTCTTCCCTGCTCCGGACAATCACTTCTTGGCATCATTTCCCAAAAACGAAAACCGACACTATTCAAAGGACGGGCTTGGCATATGTGTGCGACGATAAAGTCATTCTGTGATGTAATGTTTCGTTTATCGCGAGACAACGAAGACAAAACCCCCCTTGATCTGCTGATCGCCCTCGTCTCGTACCTGTCCACCGATGCCAAGACTCGCCGTGCATCCCTTCCTCCCACATTATCGTCTTGGCGGGAATCTGGTCGCTGGCCAGCCCCCCTTTATTTCTTCGATGCAGCCGGAGTGAAATCACTGCGCATGCGACCTTCAGTCGTCAATCGTGGGGCGGAGTGGAGAGGAGAGGGAAACCACAAGCGCAAGGATTGATGATAATGCTTGTCGCGCTTGCGTCTTGGCGGGGGCAGTGTGCATGCTTGCCCCAACGCAGATTCAGTGATCTAGGGACGTGCATCCTCAGAGGTGTCTCTTTTAGGAGTTCTGTGTTGCTGCCAGGGGGTGGTTTAGATTCGTCGGTATTGAAGCGATGTTCCCGTATGCATGCTCTGGCTGACACTGACGGTGAGGGATTTCCTCCGGCCAAGACGGCTGGTGGTCGCCCAGCTGCCCGCTGATTGTAAATCCGGGAGTTATCGTCCTTCTCAAGGATCTTGGCTCCGTGGGACGGAGTACGGCCGAGCACACAGGTGAGCTCGGCGTTGATGGTGGAATCTCATCTGTTACACGGTATTTCTTCAGAGTATCAAAGGCGATACTTAGTCTCAGTGACATCTACCGAGTACTGTGAGTTTGGAAAAATATACCAATATCATCCATGGACTTCAGGATCTCTTGGGTTCTAAGGTTGGACCAATTTGGAAATGTGAATGATGGGTAAGAGGTATTCCGTAGATGTATATATCACTCTACCCGGCTACATGTCTCTACGCCAAAACAACAACTTTAGAACCTTTCAAATTTGTCCCCAGATAATCTGACACCCTATTCTGATATCTTTTATGCGCTTTACTCCTATACAAGGATATTTATTCCATCTCCTGTGCTTCATATGGACCATCGGACATGGCCCCGAGGATTAACCTTGGAAGTACGGAGTATTCCGTACTTGAGTAGATCCTGCTGCTGGTGAGCAAATTGGAGGGACCTGTGGTCTCAATCGCAACTCTACAAGAACCTGAGAAGTTTGCCCAGGTGATTGTATGTCGCCGCTTGCATTCCAGCAACTTTAGAAGGCAGCTCACACCACTGAGCAGTCAACGGTTTTAGCAATTATATATCTCTCCTACTTAATAGGAAAGTCCTCCGTTTGGCTTGTGCTGCCTTCGGAGTATATAATTTCTAAAATTCCTCATGTATGGCCACAACCTTGAAAATATTTGGTGAATATCAGCTGAGATTAGCAGCACTCAATGCCTACGCACTATCAACACAGCCAGCTCCAGGGCTTTGCACATTCATGCTCAAGTGGATCTGGGCGCCAAAAGGGATACGCGCCAACCTTGGAAGTGAGTCAGGATCAGAATAATGATCTCTACAGTGTATCACTGTCGAAATTACCATACTGCTATCGTGAGACTGACCTACTGATACTCTTCTTACCGCATTCCTCCGATCTTACTGAAATGCAGCAAGGGATAAAATGATGTCAGACTTCAGGATCATCGGATTGCGGAAACAAGAGGCAACCTATGCCGATGACCAATGACAAAAGAAGCACCCCCTGACAGGAGATGTTGCTCAGAGCAACCCACGCCATGCGGTTTTGCATCGAGACCCTGCATCCACGTGGGTATACGAGACTGCAAGGAACAGGATCAACGAGCCCAACCGCATCCAGCGATACTCAAGTGATACCAATCAGAAAGTGATCTTCGATCCCACGGTGCAAGGCACCAATGAACCGGGCATATGTCTTTCAATGGCAAACTTGGCGCGCCAGCCTGTACAGTGGCCAGGCATGATCACGGCGGGATCAAGTCGTTTGAGGTCGCTCACTGTGCTTTGTATCTGATCTGCATCACTCATGGCGAGGTGGAACCCGCCGACCACGGCATGAACAGGTACTGTTCCACCCGTGAGTTGAACTGCATGTCTTGTGGTGTTCACCACGCCGGCGTGGCTGCACGCTGTGAACACAACTAGTCCTTTGCCTAGAGAGCATGTTAGAACAACCAGCAGCAATAACACTTTATATCTACCCACCCTTGAGATTACAGATGAGAGAACGTTCATCTTGAATCACCTCGTCAGAGAACCACTCATTCTCATCTGGGTCATATCGCACTGCGTTCTTCAGACCAGTTTCGTACGGCGTCTCCCGTGGAATCTCCCCGGAAATAAGGAAGAAATCATCAAGCACAGTATGGGGCTCGCTTCGCTGGTCAATCACAGCGCCTGCACCCTCCAACTCCTCGAAGGTAGGATCTGCCTCAAGCGAGATTATATGCTCAGGCAGGGCAATGCCCCGGTAAGAAGGTCGGTCTGGGTGCAGGTCCACGATCAATTCCTCGGAACGACCCTCCGCTTGCTTCGCATCTTTTATCATGCGAATTGCGCGCGGCAGACCACCTGCGTATGCGTCAGGTCCATGGAAACGTGTTCGAAATGCCGAGTCTCGAGGAGCACCAACCTGAATGGTCTCGATGCCAGTGTGATAATTGGATTACTTCAATGGATGATATATCGGGCCGTAATCGCTTCACGTTTCGCTGCCAGGCCTCTTCCTCCGGCCCGGCATCGAACAGGATAGCATGTTTCTTGTCGCCTTTGGTTGCAGTCTATATTCCCATCTTGATATCAGGTTGAATCTCGAGATATTGAAGCTATTTTGCTCACCACTAGAATTGACAAGCCGTGTGCAGCGCAGCAGACGTCTTCCAACCTGAGTTCCTTGCACGCCCCTCCGCGGTCAGTCAGATTATGCCGGGAGCCCAGTCCGATGGCACCCAGGTTGCCCGAAAGTTGGACTGTATCTGGAGCTGGAGGCGAGAGAGGATCCAGCTCATTATCGATGATGACTATGGCCTCCAGAGTGTCGACCTCTTCCAAGTCCATCGGAGTGTCAGGTTCACTACCACCGCCTGTCAGCGACGACTATTACACCACGAACAGAGCCGACGAAAGGGAGTACCTGAAAGGATCGATTGGACCAGATAGATTCATATTGACGAAGAAAAGTAATCCCAGCCAACCTGGTTCTATTGTGCAAGATGAGAGATAGGAGGAAAGAGGGGCAAAGAGGAACTACTCGGATCTCTCTCTACGGATCACAGCGTCTCCGTACAACTGCCCAACATGAAAACTGAGCTCCCCAAGGAATCAAACAATTACTATATTGAGGGTCATCTTAGTCTGAAAAGGATCCCGAGACCAAAAACGGGATGAAAGTTGGGTTTCCCTTTTTTGTCTCCACATGCGGGGGAAAGTCACCCTGAAGCAACCCGAGGCTACGAGGCTACGCTACATCCTTTCGCATTCGCATTCGCTTTTTATTCTTTCACTTGCACATATTCCCGAAATGAAGCTCTCCATCGACTGCCCCTTAGTCCTCCTCCTTTTTATTTCCCCGATCGCCGCGATTGGCACCTCATGCTTCAAAGTCGTCTCCGCGCTGGTCGGCCGACCGACGCACCTCTTCAACAAGTTCCAGAGTGAAATATGCGACGCCGGATGTCAGCCCACAGTCCCGCATTGGGATCTCTGGACGCGCAATAACACCTTCGTGCCCGCCGTGCGCAGTCTAATGCACCGCATGAACGTCCCCCACAAAGAGGAAGCGCTACTCAAGATGGGCGACGATGTCGCGCTGACCATCAAGAGAAGTTGCGGGCCGATGCTCGGGGGCGGAACACACATCTGCTCCGACGCAGAGACCCTGGCTGGCTTCGGAAATTGCTTCAAGCGCAACTTTCTCAAGGCTTCGATCAAGCATCTCCCGACTTTGATCCCAATGGCATCGGAGGAATCGTGCAAGGAACAACTCAGGTTCTTGGAGGGCGATGAGCTATGGGAGGAAACCATTCCTCAGAACATGAGGGACTATGCCAAGGTGTGCGACTCATTGGGGCCGTTTGAACATGAGGAGTTGTGAGGCGTGTATTTGTAACTGTAGAAAGTCACATCGATATAAGATAGCCATATAATTGATTTAATCTACTCTGTATGCGATCCGGGGATTAAGGGTCGGTGGTCCTATCTCCGCGAACGGGCTCCGACTCGGCGATGACGATTCCCGAGCTCTCACTTCGCCCTCACCCCAAATGTCCCTTCCATATAATCCCCGCCGCACTCGCATTGCGTACAATGCAGTGATACATCTCTCTTAGATCCTCTATGGCGTTCGCCACGCATTCCCGCTCTCTGCGGCCGATATTCCGTCCTTTACAACTCCGACACGCCTCTCAGTTCCAGCCCCTCGTGCCGCCATCACCAAGTTCCCTAGGCAAACCCACTGCTGCGAAAACGTACACGCGAACCCGCAAATGGCTACGTCGATTCTTCTATGCCTCGCTCGCAACGGGCGTTGCCTACGGCATTGATAGCCAATTCTACGCCTCATCGCTGACGCGAACGGCGCGCACCTTCTCCCTCGGTCTCCTCGTGGCCATCGACTATAAAATTAATTTCCGCCCCAATCCACCATTGGCTAGCTCAATTGCGGCCGTGCATGCCCGAAATGCAGAACGATTGTCCGATTTGCTGAGGCATAATGGCGGACTATACCTGAAAATGGGCCAGGCGATCGCTATGCAGTCTGCGATATTACCCGCGGAGTTCCAGCACATGTTCTCACGAATGTTCGACGATGCACCACAGAATGACTGGAAAGAGGTGGAGAAAGTGATCAGGGAGGACTTTGGAAAGTCACCCGAGGAGGTCTTTGGAGTCTCGTTTACAGGCGAGTCTGGCAAAGGTGTGATGGAACGCAAAGCCCGAGCCAGTGCCAGTGTGGCTCAGGTTCACTGGGCCCGACTGCAGGACGGTAGTGAAGTCGCCATCAAGATCCAAAAGCGGGAGATTGTACAGCAGCTCGCATGGGATCTTTGGGCCTTCAAGTGAGTCAGCCCTCTCCATGCCTTCAAGTGATTGTAACTGACTGATCTTGAAATGAAGAGTTGTGACACTCATCTACAGCAAGCTGTTTGACATCCCGTTCTACAGTCTAGTTCCTTACATCAGCGAGCGGCTATCGCTCGAAACCGATTTCGTGAATGAGGCAGACAACTCGGAAAACATGGCGAAGCTGGTCGCCGGTGAATCACGTCTGCGTGATCGCGTCTACATTCCCCGGGTATACCGTGAACTGAGCTCAAAGCGGGTCATGACCGCCGAATGGGTGGAAGGCGTACGACTCTGGGACAAGCAAGCTATCACCCGGCCCTGGCGCGGTGGCTGGCGAGAGGGAAGTCCCGGCTGCCACGGAACACCCTTAGACCAACCGGGATCGTCTGCAGATTATAGGCCACGGGCAGGGAAGCTTAAGCCCGAGCGTGACTACTGGCGAGGCCACAACAACCGTGGCGGCTTGGGGCTGTCCCTGAAGGACGTGATGACCACAATGGTAGACTTGTTCTCCGCCCAAATGTTCTTGTGGGGATACGTGCACTGTGATCCACACCCGGGCAACATCTTCATCCGCCGTAAGCCGTCTGGTCAGCCAGAGCTGGTTTTGATTGACCACGGCTTGTACATCCACATGGAGCCTGGGTTCCGACACCAATATGCTCGATTCTGGAAGGCACTTCTGACCTTCGATAATCGTACGCTTGGGGAGATCGTCAAAGGATGGGGTGTGGCCAACCCCGATATCTTCGCATCGGCCACCTTGATGCGTCCCTACAGTGGCGGTGACATGTCCACTCAGCGGGGCATCAAGGGGCTGAGCAAGTCCCAGCGTGCGGAGCGAAGCTACGAGATGCAACAGGCGGCGCGCAAGGCGATTCGGGATATCCTGGGCGACGAAACCAAATGGCCACAAGAACTGATTTTCATCGGCCGCAACTTGCGAATTGTCCAAGGGAACAATCAGTTCCTGGGATCACCAGTTAACCGTGTCAAAATCACCGGAATCTGGGCTTCGCGTGCGCTGATCGAATCTCCTGATCTCTCGCTGGTCGAGAAGATGCGCAACCTTGGTCGTCATTTCGTCTTCCGCATGGTTCTGTTCAGTACTGATATCTTCTTCTATTTCACCAAGGTGCGCCAGTTCTTGCGCATGGGTGGAGGCATGGAAGATGATCTGGAGGCCCAAATGCAGGTCATGGCGAAGGATATGGGCGTTGAGTTGAATCATGAGGTGTTCGAAGGGTAGATATACTGAAGGTGTTGGCTATCCATACCTATTGATACCTCAAGCTTAGACCAGATAATAACAAGATACTCTCAATTCTCTATCTGGCGCAGATGCTTGTACACCACCTACATAAACCGTCGAGGGGACCAAGTGTGACGGTGAGCTCCGAATCCCCGCATCTTCCTATCTTAAATACTTGAAAGTACCCCCCGTCTTTCACTTTTTCGCACTTTTACACTTGGATACTTCAAGATGGATGAACCGCCTATCATTGATTTTGGACGTGAGACACCTCGACAATAGCCAGACATACCAGACAGACATCTAACAAGTCGGCAGCTTTCTACGGGACTGATCATATCGCCAAGGAGCATCTTGTGCTCCAGATCCGACAAGCATGCGAGCGATTCGGCTTCTTCCAGTTGATCAACCATGGTATCCCAGCAGATATCCAAGCCGCCATCCTCAAGCACTCGAGTGACTTCTTCAATCTACCACTGGAAGTTAAAGAACGATATAACTAAGGTAACCTTCCAATCATCTAGCAGGATCAAAAGAAACTAAGATCGAGCAAAGACATCGGAGGATTGAACCGAGGCTACGAGCGTCTCCGCGCACAGAATTTCGAAAAACGCACAAAAGGTGATCTAAAAGAAGGCTTCTACCTAGGAAAAGACCTCCCTCTAGACGACGAATATGTCGTCCATGGACGCTTCGGCCAAGGTCCAAACAAGTACCCAGCGGAAGTGTCTGACCCCAATGAATTCAAAAGAATAATGGATGAGTACCATGATCTCATGATAGATCTCGCAGTAGCAATCATGCAAGTCTTAGCTCAAACACTGGACTTGGACCAGAGCGTCTTTGGTGATCTTCGTGACCATCCAGCCTCTATTCTCCGACTACTGCATTACCCGCCCCAAGAAGGCAATACGGATCTCGAGAGAGGTGAGACTCACTCCCAGTGGAGTTGGATCGTACTGATTTCACATAGGGATCGGGGCACACACGGATTTTGGGGCTGTGACTATGCTCCTACAGGATGAGACGGGTGGACTCCAGGTGTGGAATAACGTTTCGTCCGACTGGGTAGACGTGACTCCTGTGCCTGGGGCGTATGTTGTGAACCTGGGGGATATGATGATGCAATGGACGAATGATCGATATTTGTCGAATCTGCATCGGGTGATCAACAGAAGTGGCAAGGAACGATTTAGCGTGCCTTTCTTCTACTCGGGGAACCCGAACTTCACCATTCGGTGTCTTCCAAATTGTGAGGATTCGGTCTTCGGGGCGAAGTATCCTCCTGTGACTGTTCATGAGTGGATGGTTGGACGATATGCAGATACGTATGGGACTTCGGAGAAGGGGATTGAGGAGATGCGTCGTGAGCCGCGTGGTGATATATAATGGAGTCCTCGGATGATGGAACCACCAATTTTCCAAGGTTCCAAGGTTGGAAATGCGCAATTTGCACCCTCGAGCTTGAAATAAATCGAGCATCAAGATGCAGCCCTGAGCGGGGGCTTGAACTTTACTGATCATCCCCCAGGGCTGTGTTATAGAAGTGCTGAGGCATGAAAGTGGGTAGCATACAAATCTGACATGGTTCTATACAGAGCCTGACTAAAAGATCACGAGGATTTGAACAAAGACTATATCATATACATCGTTATACACATTTTGATAATAAAGCATCGCTCACAAATGCATTGGCGTCCACTCCTGTCCCGGGTAAGACGTAGGGGACATGACGATTTCCTCACTGGAGTCGTCGGCAGTAATAGCCAGTTCCACCGGTTCGTGATTATCATTGACCACTCGAGTCTCACTCTCACTACGATGAGGATGCGAAGATAAGACGGAGATGTTCGAAACTGCGCGATTTTCAAAGACCGGAGTGAACGAGCCCGACTCCGTCGGCTTTCGGGATCGGACGTTGTGTTCGGGGCCGAGCTCTGATCTAGTCGGAGCTCCGAATTGCTCGGATGGAAATGGAGATGGAGAGGGCTCCCCGTGTAGTTCATGTCGCTCTTCAAGCGCCCGGTATTTGTGTTCCTCTTGCTCTTCCTGCTCCTGGTTTTCGCTCAGCGTACCAAGTGCCGGATCCACAGTTTCGGCTGGTTGAGGCTGTCGCCTTTCCTCATCTTCCTCCAACTGTTGGATTTGATGATCCTGGATTTCTTCCAATGGCGACAAAGGCTGGACGGGTCGATTCTCATGTACTGATGAGGGGGATGGGGATCGAGATTGCCCAGGAAGGGGATGACTGAGTGATCTCGTTTGTCGAGAACCAACAGGTGTCTCACTTACAGTTCCGGCTTGGAGTTGGGAATAGAATCGACCGGTCAACAGAGGGTTAGTCGATGAGTTGGGTGGGAGCGATATGCTGGCTTGTTGATGTGTATCGTGAGGGTTAGCATCACTCTGGGGTGCTGGCGGCTCTGTTGATTCATCAGGCTGATTTGGCAAAGGCTTTTGCTCAAAGGGGTTCTTCAGAATCGGTGGCTGATCTTTCACAGGAGAGGCCATATCCAGATCTCCGTTCGTCGACGGAGCGAGTGGGCGATCTTTGACCTGCAACGGTTCTGAGACAGTTCGCGCATGCTGAGAAGGTTTAGCCTCCGGCTTTTGAGACTCTTGCCGACCGAAAAGTCCCTATCAAAATTAGTAAATGTCAATTGTAACGATTGAACTGTGAGTGTGACATACGCTGATCCTACTGAGTGCCCGCTTCCGTTGGCCACCCTGGGAGGCCTGAGTGCCCTGAAGCTGGAAGCTGGACAATAAATCTCCTACTGAAGCTCGTCGACGTCTTCCGAAGCCCACGATTTTCCCAAGCGTAGACTCCCCGTTGCCAGCGGGAGAGCTCGATTCTGAACTCTGTAAACCATTCGCAGGAGTAGTCGGGCGAGTCCCCTTGCTGTTGATACTGTGTCTACCAAAGCTACCAAAGCTCAACATGCTGCTCCGAGTTCCTGGAGAGTACCTGACTTCGTTCCTCAAGGGGCTCTGCACCCCCGGGACCGAAGGGGGCAAGCCGCTGATTGATTTTCTCTTGAATTCGAGAATTTCAGCAGAAGTCGCTTGTTCGGATGGATTGGAAGGAGCAAACGGCCGCGAAGGCTCGTCAACAGAAGGCTCAACTTTGGGTATGGAGACTGGGTTGCCATTCACAGGACCCTCAACGTTTTGTTTGGGGGCGGTCGGCTCAATCTCAGTCTGTGGCGGCTGCAAGGGAGAGGGTGGATCCCTCTCGAAGTCGTCTTCAGATGAGCGCCTTCCGGTTTCCTCGTCGGGTCCAAGCGTCGAGACGGAGGGCTGTCGTGGAATAGCATGTCCATTCGACATATGTCCATCATCGGGAACTTTCGGAGGGGGAGAAGGCGGCTTGACATCTTCGTCAAACACTGGACGAATTGACGGGAATGTGATGTTTTGAGTGTTCTTGCCTTGGTCCGGGATTACTTGGCCCTCCATCTTCAAAGGGACATTGAAGGGCTCGGTGGGAATAACCGGCAGACCCTTCTCGACTGGCCCTCTCTTCGACGGCATATCACTGACAGCCCGCATCCCAGTCGTTTTGCTCTGTACCTGTGGCTGCCCCGTGGGGCGCTTATTCTCGCCGTTGATTTGACTGGGCTGCAATGACATAGGGGTGCTTGCCGACCTATGTGGACGAGGCTCCGGCAAAAGTCCAAGAGCAGCTATCATTTCTTGCTCGAAATCTCCCGCAGCGGCTGACTTATCGGAGTCTCTAGTCTTTGCGTTGGAAGCTGACAGGTGCTTCGGTTGCACAGCCGCCTCGATGGAATTGTGCGACCTGAACTTATCCCCCGATTTGGCAACCCGGGCATGTTCGCGATTAACTTCCTGTGAACTGTCTAGAGACGGATTGGACGGGTCAGAGTCCGGAGCAGAGTCTCCAGCCTTTCCAGATCTGAAGATCGGCAAACTGCCAAAAGTCATAGAATTCCGAGCAGATTTGCCATCACTTGGGAAGGATAACTGGAGGCTGCGTCGAGAAGCACTCGGAGTTGATTGAACCTACAATTACCAACATCAGAATGAGAAGAGGGTCGGGGTGTGAGAATTGTAGAAGGGTAGCATCATTCGTGTCTCATTCTAGAGCTCAATGCCATAAGGCGCTCGGAATTACATCGTGGTATCCAATAGAAAGAAAACGCAGAATTAAGAAGGGAGCAATTAAAGCGATGGTCCATACCCAAATGAATAACCCGCTCAGATGAGAAAGAAAAAGAAAATCAGGTATCTACCTTGTCGGATCCTCCACTGGGACGGAACTTGCTTCTGCCCTTTGCAAACAGACCCTTTGCTGCTCCACTTGCCTTCCCACTGAAAGTGCCTGCAGTGTGAAGAAATTCCTTTCCTTTGTCCCCGACATTCTGCCTGTTCATCACAGAGCCAAGGTGTGCCGACGGGCGTCTCATATGGCTGCCGCTATTCGGGGTGCCATCGTTGGAGGAGGCGAGGTTGGCAAGAGAAGGCAATTTGGGGAATCTGCTTCTGGACGGAGATGATGCAGCTACAGCAGGGGAGAGAGTTTGACTCTTCTGGACCACATCGGTGTGCTCAGAGTGTTCGTTAACCATGAACTGTAGCCACTGACTCAGACCGGTGTCGAGAGTCGCAAATTGGTCACGAGTGTGTTCAAAGGACTTGATGCGCTGATTAATAGACGTGATTCCAATAATATCACGGAAGCCCAAAAGTTGGGACTCATCGAGAGCTGGGTTTTTGGTAATCGAAGGGACTTGAGTCTGTTGAGGTAGGGTGGTACCTGGTCCGGCAACCTGCTCCGGTGGTGAGACATTTTCGGGCACAGGAAGGATGAGGGAAAGTCGAGGTCTTTCAGCACGTTGGTTGTCCGAACTTTCATTATCGGAGGCGGCCAAATCGCGAGATACATCGGGTTGAATAGCGAGAGTATCTTCAACAATTGGCTCAGGTTCTTGCACAGCCAGCGATGTGTCGTGAGGGGGTGATGCATAGCTGCCGGGAATCTTAGGCTCGGGTTCTTCGCCGTCCGATGATTCCCAGGAAAATCGCCGTTCCAATTTAGGCTTCTTTTGTTGATCAACGATTGTGGATGATGAGTTACCCTGGCTGTTTGCGTAGGGATGATAGGAAGCCAAGGGTGGTGGGTTCATCAATTCAGGCTGGTTGTTAGATACCTGGGCCTTGGGGGTTTCTGTAGGACTCCAATATTTCTCGAATTGTTGTGGGATAGACTCGGCAGTCTGCGACTGAGCTTGATTTCTCTGCTCGGGTTCCTCGGAGGGAGTAGCTTCTCGGCTCAGCGACTGGATAATTTCTTCTCTCAGGCGGTCGTTGTCGGTGTTCTGCGGCGATTCCTCCGCTCCCATGATGGTAGGGATTGTGCCATGGAAGCTGTCGGGGCCCGACGCGCTTCCAAACTTCAGAGGGGCAGGCCGATCCTGCCCGTCGTTCGGATATGGTTGCATTATTGGATGATTTTCCAAACTTGGGTGAGGGATGTCGTGTTGTGGTGGAGAGATGACTGATATTTCTGCGTGGTCTCCAGTTGGTGTTTCTTGATCGGTGACCTGGGGCCGCTTCGAAGGGCTGTTGTCTGAACTGGGGAGGCTCAAGTCTCGCCGATGGCCGGGATGGAACACCGGTCCCTGGGTGGCAGTTCCCCTGGGAGGGCTTGATTCGTTTGGCTCCTCCAAGATGGTGGGTGTCCGTTCATCATCTATAGCACGGCTACCTATGATAGGGCTGATTACCGAAGTGCCGTCACTGTTCGATCTCTCAACACTTGTTGTGGAGGACTGAGGGGTTTCTGGAACATCGAAGGCTTGGTGAACAACGGATCGATATCCCGAGGAGGGATTGTGTTGCAAATCGGGTTGGGCTGTGTTCGCATTTTCTGGTTGACCGGCGTCTGCGCCGCCCAGGAAATCGGTGCCAAAGCTAGACATTCGTTTGACCTCTGGCAATCCAACTGAGGGCGCCTGTTGGTCTGTTTGCGGGGGAGCACCGGTGGCGTCAGGGGTCGAAGCGCCGTCGGTGGCGGGGGACTGAGCAGCTTTGTCTTCGCGCATCCGCTTGTAGAGATCAGCTGGCCTTACGAAGGGAAGTGCTTTCTGTTCCCCCACATTCTTCTTTGCAGCCGAGGCCGAATCATCGGCCCCAAACCCGAGACCAGACAAACGACGCGAGCTCAACTCCGACGAGCTTCCATTGTGTTGGGTGGCATATGGGGCCCGAGGCACTGGAGGAGGCGCTTCTTCATCTTCCTCTTCCTCCTCGTCATCATCGTCACCCCAGTCCCCTCCATCATACGAGTACTGCCTCGCTTCTACCCATCTTTTTGTTTTGGATCGATTGACGTTCGGTTGGAACGAGATCGGGGTTCCACTGCTACCGCTACCCGGCGAAAGCGGACTGCGGATATTTGACGGAGAAGGGCTAAATTGTGTCTTAGTGTTTATGCGACAGGATATGCGACAGAATATGGTCCTTACTTTTTCTGGGTTCCTTGCCCATGCGATTGGGTGGGGTCCATTAGGACGTCAAGTTATTTGGGACCGCGCGACTACCAGCACCGACTGGAAGCTTTTTGATAGCTCCAAATAGGCGCGCGAAACGAGCAGTTAAGTAAAAGAAGCCAAGACAGTTCCCCTGTCCCACAATGAAGGTATTGAGGACGAAGGTGGCGATTTGGCCCGCGGTGGTCAAGGCGCCGATCGAAAGTAGTCGGGAAACAAGACTAGTGTACTCCGTACTGTGTAGAAGGATGACGTGTATCCACTCAGAGAACACAATTTCATTAACTCTTAACTTAGATCACACAAAAAGAGAGAACTGAAGAGAGAGTGAGAGGAAGGCGACAAAGAAAGAGAGAGAGTAGTTGAAGCCCAAGATAATTGCTGCCTTGCGCCTGATGGCAGGGCTGTGACGGGCCCGCGGGCGGTGCAAGGGATTACGTAACACAACGTGACAGCCCTGGAGTGGCCAGGGTCTTTGGGATTGCGTAGTTCTTGTTTCAGAAGATATTCTGGGGGTTTCGTGATTCCATTCACTTCATATTGTGTTGTTTTGATCTTTCAAAGACCTTGTTGCTGCAACCGGTTGTGTCTTACCCCTTATCGATTAGAGGCTCGGAAACCCCAGTTTACCGATTCCGTCGCAAACCCACTTCTCGACATCGCTCTCGAAGACCACAGGCCTGACTTTCCCAAGAACCCACTCGCTATCCTTCACAAAATGACCGGCCCGTCGATTCAAGATCGAACCAGCGAGTTCAGCGCTATTCTAGGCCAAGCCCAGAAACGCATGGGCACCTCGAAAGTCGGTTCACAGCGCCAGGCATTATTGACAGACGCGCAAAGGCGACAAGCCAATGCATCGCCGCAAGGTGCGGCGCAGGAGGCCAAGATGGCCAGATCAGAATTCGCACGGAGGGCTCGTGATATTGGACGGGGTATTACGGGGACAATGGCAAAGCTGCAACGATTGGCCGAACGTGAGTCCACCCGCAATGCGCAACCCCTCGATGACATTCTAATGGCTGCATAGTGGCGAAACGCAAATCACTCTTTGATGACCGACCAGTCGAAATATCCGAATTGACATACGTGATTAAGCAAGATCTTGCCGGGTTGAACCAAAGCATTGCCTCATTGCAGGCGCTCACCCATGCGCAGCATCCCAAGTCGACTCGTTCCAAGACTGACCAAGAGGGTGAACACAATGACAACGTGAGTGGGATACTATCTGCAGATGTACGAGGGACATTCACTGATGCTTTGCAGGTTGTGGTTATGCTTCAAGGAAAACTGGCCGATGTAGGCGCCAGTTTCAAAGAGGTGCTGGAGGTGCGCACCAAGAACATTCAAGCATCCCGGACACGAACCGAGAACTTCGTTTCCTCAGTATCCTCCAAATCTCAGAACGCACTCGATAGTCAGCGCTCAGACTCTCCTCTCTATAATCCGGCGGGACGACGAACACCACAGCCTGGATATCAAGGCAACTCCGCCGACTTATTGACCCTCGAACCCTCGAACCCTTCACCTCTCGGGCGCCCATCCTTCCAATCAGACCAACAACTGATGGTAATGGAAGAAGGCGAGTCCAGTAACACATATGTTCAAGCCCGAGGCGAAGCCATCGAGGCCATCGAGCGAACCATCAGTGAACTGGGTGGAATTTTCGGTCAGCTAGCACAAATGGTCAGCGAACAGTCGGAGATGATCCAACGTATTGATGCCAACACGGAGGATGTCGTGGACAACGTCCAAGGCGCTCAGCGTGAACTCATGAAATATTGGACGCGTGTGTCCGGCAATCGTTGGCTCGTTGCCAAGATGTTCGGTGTACTGATGGTAAGACTCTCCATTGCATTATCGTTGTGTGCTCTACTAACATGATGTTATAGATTTTCTTCCTTCTCTGGGTCCTGATTTCGTGATAGACACGGCATCACCCTTCTTCTCCTTTATTGTATTATAATCCTAGGCCTGTTTGACTTCGACACTTGGCCCTTTCACATGTCCACATTCATCGAGGAGCTACCGTTTCTCTCTTTTTTCTTCTTTCTCTTTGCTCTCTGGCTAGACTCTGGGATGTCCTGATCATTCACGCTCTTTATCCTGCATTTTGCTTTTCTATGTTATCTTGGACTGCGTCCCGGAAGAGTTACTTGAGTAAATACATCTCACGTACTAATTGAACTGAAACCATGCATGGCACTGCCAGCCACGAATGAACGTCAGAGAAGTCATGGATATTGCTTTCTCGTTGATTGCACCCCCGTCTAGCCCTTTCTATGTAGCGCCAAATTGCGTCATAGCATTCCATAACTCGGATTCTGCCCATCCCAGCGAGGGTTGGTTATCGAACAGTTCCCACACAAGGCTATCATCCCAACCTTCTACAGCACGCGAGGATGTTGAGTCTTTCGCAGCAGGATCCAAGCCCGGAAGATCTGCGATAGCTTGATTCGTAGCCCGATCAAACATATCTGTATAAGATGCTGCTTGACCGTGCTTGTATGTTGGTTCCATCATAGAGAGCGATGCTGATGGCTGATCAAGCTGGGCTTTTACCAGGGGCGCACAGAGTTCCAAAAACCTGGAGAAAAGCTTGTACAGCTTGCCAATGGATGCATTCGCTTCAGCAAATTGACGCAGGTCCTCGGTGATATTTTTGATCATCTTGAAATCTCTCTCGTTTGACGTTGCGATCACATTACAGAACAAGACGAAAAATGGCGCTAGAGGAAACAAAAGCATCGTCCTTGAAACTTGTTAGTGCGGAGATTCAGTAGACGAGGCTGTGGCATACCAGGTAAGAAAATAAGGGTAAGAGTTGACGGAGTTGAGTTGGCTTGAAAATGCCGTTTGTAAGGCATGAAGGGTGGTGAGCGCTTCTCGCGCTGTGTATAGGCAATCCTCACAGACCAAGCGCGATTTGAGCACCGAGGAGCGAGTTTGAATGATTGTTGTCAGAACACTATAGTAGTTGAAGTCCATTGATAGCCACTCGCGTCGCAAATAGTTCCATGATTGTGGAAGTTCTTTTTCCTGACGTTGACGGACCTATGAGTTCGATTAATGGCTGCTGAATGGCGGCTTTTGCGTGGGCCTACCTTTTGCATGTTGGAGTGTATTATATGTGCTCGTGCCACTAAATCAGATAGCATGTTGGCTTTTTCTGTGTCTTCTAGGTTCTTTGTGTCGAGTAGGATGTTCAACAAGACATCCTTTAACTCTGAATATTCAACTATGCCTCTTTTGATAGGAGACGTCGGAAGATCAGGGTCGATGTGAATCAGCTTTGTCGGGGCCACTTTGAGGTCTGGCAGAGAAGGAGGCCGAAGAAGCAGCAAACTAAGTGTTTTGTCGAAATAGTAGCATATATACACACAGGAATGGATGCTTTCCTCAATATCACTCCCAGGATGGACGTTCGTGATATTATGGTAGTTCAGAGAAACAATCACCTTCGAAGCTAGAGCTGTCAACATCCAGCAACGTGACGTATTACCCAAGTATTGCATCAGTCGTACCTAATTAGATCAGCGAGGTTTCGTCAAGATATCCTGATTACATACCGCGGACAGCAGAGACTGGAGCAAAAGAAGACTGGGGGCAGCCGCCAAAGGGATTTGATTCAATAGCTCTGCAGCAGCAGCTTCATATCTTTTTTTCAGTTTCCGGAAATGAATCTTCAACGGCTCACTGGTAATCAAGGGTGCCATTTTCGATATACAGCCCATAGCCTTGACCCAAACATTGATTCGATAATGTTGAAGCACTTCTTCACACTCACTACTCTCAATGATAGCAAGTCCCATTTGCTCCAAGACTTTGTCAGAGATATGATCAGGCCATAAAATAGTTCCTTGGGAATTTGTTCTTTTGTCGGGACCTGCCAAGGTCAGCGTGTTGTTCCATGTGTCTCCGGAGTAAACTCATGGCCACTTACCAGGAAGCATCATATAAAGTAGCTCCGGCGTAAGGCCCGGAGGCTCCACATTATCCTCCACATCAATGTCATCCATGGCTGCAGTCTCTTCCAAGTGTAATGCCGGATTGGATAGCTGACCAACGAACCTTCGAGCCGATTCAAGCGCAATCCGCCTATCTTTTGACAGTGCTGGGTTACACTGGAGCTCATGTTCGATATACCCCCGGGCTTCGCTGACATGGTGCGTGGAGCCTGGGGAATGCGCATGGTGGGCATTGGATGAAGCCGTCGTCTGAGACTTATGGCGCTTGATTGCTGGAAGCAGCGGCTGACTGAATGAGTGGGAGTCATATGCTGTATGTCGCTTCTTCCCTTTGTGTGCTTCATCAGTGTCATCTGTGAGTCCAGCAAGAGGCGATGTAGATGTAGATGTGCTGCTGGCCGCATGTCGATTTGGCGGGTAGTCTACTATCTCATTATTGCTGGACTCTTCAAGTCTTGCGAGTCTCTCATTCAATGCGTCCAGTCTTTCATAGATCAGCAAATAGTATTGCAAGACTAGGAGTCACATACCGAGAGACTCGTGGCCTGTGAACCCGCGCTTGACGATTGCGGAGACATTTTGCACCTGCATCGTTGCAGTTCATACAAGGATCTTGGCGATCGCATTTCACCTATGAAGACGTAATCCCGGATGAGTTTGGAAGCATCATTAAAATGGTCTGAATTGTTGCCTATACCTTTCGAGTGTGGCATAGGTCGCACTGTCTGCATCGTCAGTGGAATGTAATTCGGGGAGAGGCGTAGAAGGAAACAACCCCAAATCCAAGTTTTGTAACTTACCGCAGACATGGTCCCAAAATATTCACTAAACTCGGAATGACAGATATTGTCCGAGGAGAGAGCTGTGTTGGGGGTGATACTGTACGTACTCCGTACATCGAGCGGAGTACAGCTCGCAAGTTCGGCGGCCGAATTTCCGCGGTCCGAGCGTCCCTAGGTGATGGTCTCCAGGGCTACATGTCCTGCCGTACTCCGTGAATGCCCATCTATTCATTTAAAATTATAGTCGTGAAATCTATTTCACCGGGTGGCAAGGAGGGCTATAGAGACCTTGGCTTGATTGGAATCTGGTGGCTTTTCGAAAATAGGAAAAGTTCCGGAAAAGTTCCGACTAAGCCTGGGGGTAAGACACAGCGAGAGTGGAGTGAAGAAAAGAAGGAAACGGGGAAACTTGGGATTTAAAGGGCTTAAACATTGAGGCTACCGATGCTCTTAGATTGCTTGGATAGGTTGAGAGCCAGCCCGTCTGGCCATTCAAGATACATAGACCCTGGGTCGGGAGACTCAACCACAATCATTTGTTATAATGGTCGTAACAGGACCCGCACTGCAGCTTCACGACGGAGCCGTGAAGAATATGTACTTCTGTGTCTTCAACAGTATGCGGAATCGCCCCTCGTCGATCCATCTCATCAGATGCTGCTTGAAACCACACATGATTTAGCTCTGGCCCATCATCCATGTGTTCGCCATGGTTGCTCATTGTTGCCACATAGTCGTTCAGATCTTGTCGCATCCGTAACAGGAACTCTTTTCGATGGGACCACGTAGAATCATGCGCGCCCTTCTGCTTTTTATGGTCATCTTGCGCGATTGCAAGGAAGAAGCTGACAATCCTTTCTATAGTCGAGGTAGTGAGAAGAAGACTTATCCAGCTTTCGGCAGAGGAATGGGGAATCTCCGGCCCCATTAGGCGCTGTACCGTTGAGAAAAGGAGCTGCATGCAGTGATGGGTTGAGAGGAATATATGTGTATCCGTGAACGGTGCCTTTTGGAGAATCGATTGTTGCCGTTTGACGGACGACGCTAGCTCGTGTGTATGATGATGTGAATTATGCGAATCATGGGCCGAGACAGCAGAAGCCTCCAGGAAGAATACCGCATATGCGCTGACATTGAGTTAGTATTTGCTCCGGAAAGACATAAGTGGGGACATTACATAGGGTACACAAGTTTGGCTTGTAGTGCTGCCACTGCTCTGCTATACACAAGCTCTTTTTCCGTTTTAGAAGAAGACCACAGAGGCTGAGCAATTGGATCGGTTTCCAGATGATGCTCCACTACGTGGGCCGCCAGATGATAGGACAGACGAATACAAGTATTCCAGCATCGTTTCAGGTCACCGAGATATCCCAAAGAATATCCTGCGCTATCATCGACGACCGAACTGTACTCTGGAGGTGGAGGTGGGAACAGCTCGCAGATGAAGGCGATGTCATCTCCTGGGGATAGGAACCCATCGAGAGGATGGCCTGTTTGGTGCATCTGTTTGCGAAGCTGAATATATGCCCAGGCAATGGAAAATTCCTGCTTAGCCACTCGATCATGCAACAATCGGCAGCTTAAAGATATAGAGCCGATGTCCTTTAGCTCGCAAAAAGCCAAGATGTTCACCAAGACATGAGAGGGAAGTCTTTTCCATACTGATTCCTTGGGTCCTGCACAAGTTGAGCTCCGTTTGCCTCTCCGAAGAACTGTTTTCACTCGATTGAGAAAGTGTGCCATGGCTCATACATTCAAGGATTCATGGAGATATTCAGGATGTATTTCTCTAGTCTAAACACAGAGAGAAGGGTGAATGACAGCGATACGAATATCCGGCAATGCCCAGCCTAAGGCGCAGTCATGGGACCGAATAGACTTTGGACATTGGCAGGAACAACTTTGGAAATTCGAGGGGTTTTTGTGTCAGCTTAAGAACAAGCAATGGCAGTGGAGCATAATAAGCCAATTGAAGTTCATAATTCACACCAACCGAGATTGAAATGATGTCTTTGGTGGAGATGGGTGGAACATTTGAATTGGTTTGAGAGCCTGGATTATAAGGCAGAAACCCACCGGCCCCGGCGCCGTTCGGCCTCGCCGATCGTAACAGGTATCACTCTTTCCCGCCATTCCCACTGATGGACTAGCGACACATACTCCATGGGCCAGCCAGCTTGACAAGTACCCTGCAGTTATGGATATGGGTAGCCCGAACAACGCCTTAAATGGCGCACGGGAAACAGACTCACCATCAAAACAACTCACGCCTTTCTCATGTGTGGTTTGTCACAAGCGAAAGGTCAAATGTGATAGGCAAGAGCCATGCTCCAATTGCGCAAAGGCGAATGTGGAGTGTGTTTACCGTGCTCCTCCGCCGCGCCGCAAAAGGGGGTTGGAGGCGAACGGGAGCGTGTCGCAAGAACGCGCAAAGTCCGTCAGACGCGATGCAATACCTGCCAGGGGTTCTAGTATTGTTCCTCAAAGACCACCAACAAGGGAAGAGCGCCGAGATCCGAGGGAAAGTGGATCTGGCAGGATGATCATGAAAGACGGCAATTCCATCTACTTGGATAAGTGAGTCTTGCGCTTGCATGGGCTCTCAGAATAGCTGACTCAATTATTAGCAATTTGTGGACGAGTGTGAGCAACGAGGTCAGCGCCTAATTTGCTAATCTTTGACCCATTCTGATTCTGACCGTTTTGTTAGCTTCCCAACGCAGCAGATGTTTTGGGAGATGTATCGGATACAGGCACAGAGAATCCTGCTCAAGATATGGACGACGAGTATACCATACTATCTCCTACCACAGCGAAAAAATCTCTCGCCGAACTCCACCCGAGCCCGTTGCATATCTTCAAGTTATGGCAAGCGTTCCTCGAGAATGTGAACCCACTCACTAAAGTCATCCATGTACCTACGGTGCAACAGCAAATCTTGGAAGCCATGAGTGACTTACCAAAAGCCAGCAAGGAACTCGAGACACTGATGTTTGCGATATACTGTATCGCCTTAGTTTCCATGGAGCCTGGGGATGTTGAGAGATCATTTGGAGAAAGCAAAAGAACACTCCTATCAAGATACAAGCAAGGAGCACAGCTGGCTTTTAAGAACGCATCACTTCTTCGAACGTCAAGCTTAACGGTACTTCAAGCGTTCATGTTGTATTTGGTATGTTTTCATCTTTTACACCAGAGCTCCGATTCCCTTGAGCTGTCCTTAGTCCATTCAAGGGTCGGTCTAATTGTATTTGTATAGCTGTGCATGCGCTCATTTTCTGATCCACATACTATCTGGACCCTTTGTGGGATTGCCACACGCATTGCGCAGCGGATCGGAGTCCACCGCGATGGTTCCAACCATGGTCTCTCAGTCTTCGAAACAGAAATGCGTCGCCGCGTTTGGTTTCAGCTCATGATAATAGATGTCACTTCTGCTCAATCTTGTGGCGTTGCTTCAAGTCTACTCCCAGCTTCCATTGACGTCCAACCACCAATGAATGCAAACGACAGTGATCTCGACCCTCGAATGACAGAGCCGGCTTGCGAAAAGCAAGGACCAACAGAAATGATCTTCGTTTTGGCTCGAAGTGGGCTTGGACAATGGCTTCGTCGTTTGTCAACGAATGTTTCGGGTTCCAACACTGGTCCATGGGCAAATTTGTCGTCTTCATCAATGCCTTTGGAAGAAAAGGATAAGGTGATTGACCAGCTTGAGGAATTCATGGAAAAGGAGTTCCTTCGTTATTGCGACAAATCCATTCCGCTCCACATGCAGACAAGACTGATGGTGCGTTCGGCTGTACATTACACTCGGCTGATGGCACACCACCCTCGACAATATCAAGATCAGAAAATTCGACTTTCCCCGTCAGAGAAGAATATCATCTTTGAAAGCGCCCTCAAGATGACCAAATACGCCGATCATGCGCAAAACAACCCGGTTGTTCGACGATTCTCGTGGCACACTGTGAATCACATGCCATGGGACGCCATGATATTCATGCTCTCGGAACTGCGGCATCGGACGAATCCAGAAGAGAAAAGCACAGTATGGCAGTTGATCGGGAATGTGTATTCCGAACATGTACTTGAGGCGGGCGACAGAGCCTCCACGCCTCTTCACACGGCCATCGAAAGCTTGATCGTCAAGGCATGGCGGGCTTACATTGGAGAGTGCAGCCTGAAACGCTGTGCACCTACATCTTGCCCTAACATCGTTGCTTCTTTATTAGCGAATAGACCGGGTTTACCTGACCCGCAGACCACTGAAAGAGCAGTTGAAGTTGAACGTGACACGGAGCCACATGCGCAACCCGGTTATGATTTTGCCACTTCGCATTATGATGGCGAGCCAGAGAATCTCCATTTCATGACTGGCGACAGCCCAGTGGATTGGAATGAATGGGATAATCTGCTGAACCAATTCCAAAGCTCGTTGGTAGATGATGCAACGTATTTGGGCTGATAGGAGGACGTTGCTTTAACCCCGACTGCGCAGATACAGGTTGAATGGCACGGCGATGACTCAAACCTGCTGCTGCACAAATTGAATACTCGCATCGTGGCTTAGTAGATCACGAGAACCTGGGCAAAACGAGTAAGATCGGGCGATTTCGCGTCGATCGGAACCCGACCCTCCGATCCCGCATGGACGCCTTGGCCTCACACCTCATGAATACGACTCTCGGGGTCGGGGGTTAACCCGACCGAGCAATGACAGCAAAGGCTACTCAGCTCATTGTTGATTACTTTTCCCCCCTCCAGGTCACGAAGTCCGACTAGAACGAAATGTTATTTACAGTCGATTCCCCGGGTCTCGTATCTAATGAACACACACACACCTCATACCTACATCCTTTTCTGATTGCTACCACGCCAGAATCCATACAACCCTTTCATGAGAATGAACCCTCAAACCGAGGTACTCATCATCGGTGCAGGTCCGACTGGCCTCGTCCTTGCGTTATGGCTTCAACACCAAGGCATCAATGTCCACATTGTTGACCAGGCCCACGCCCCAGCAGACAAATCGCGGGCAATCGTCGTCCATGCACGTATAATCGAGTTGTACCAACAACTTGGGATAGCCGAAGATCTTCTAGCTCTGGGATACCAGCTCCCGGCGACGAATCTCTGGGTCCACGGGCAACACAGAACGCAGGTAGCTTTCCAAAGTTTTGGCCGCGAGCTGACATCCTACCCCTGCGTGCTGAGCGTCCCTCAAGATGAACATGAGAAGATGTTGGAGAGGCACCTCAACCGTGTTGGAGTTCATGTACAACGAGGCACAAAATTGCAAGGCTTTGTTGATCACGGATCAAGCATCACTGCTACCTTGTTCCACGAGGGCGATGAGAGCTCATATACGCATGAGGCATCCTTTATTGTCGGATGTGATGGAGCACACTCGGCTGTTCGTCATGGTATTGGTGCCAAGTACGAGGGGGAGACATACAAACCCCTTTTCTACATTGCCGACATTGAAGGCAAAGGTGGCATGGTCTTTAACGGGGAGGCGAACCTGATGATCACCAACAGGAGCTTCAACCTGATAATTCCGTACAACACAGAAGGCCATGCACGTCTGGTTGGCATCACAAGGCTGAACAACGATGATAACCCCAACATTGACTCGCCCGACCACGACAACCAGATCAATTTCGAAGACGTTCGACCTCAAATAATGGAGGCGATGCAGATTGACATCAAAAAGGTTAACTGGTTCTCCACATATCGCAGCCACCACCGTATCGCGGACAAATTCCGCAGCGGCCGGGCGTTTCTTGTCGGAGATGCAGCCCACATCCACAGTCCAGTAGGCGGCCAGGGCATGAACACCGGAATTATGGACTCGATCAACCTAGCATGGAAACTAGCAACCGTTCTCAAACAGACACAAATGAGTGACGAAGCACAACATCAGCTTTTAGAATCCTACGAGTTCGAGCGGCGCGCCTTCGCTTTGGCAATCCTCAAATCGACGGACACTGGATTCACGAGCTTAACCTCACAAGGAATACGTGGGTATATCCTTCGGAACTGGTTGATACCGTTCCTCATTCCCCTGGCTGTGAGGTTCGAATTCGTCCGCAAACAGATCTTCCGCGGTGCATCTCAACTCATATGCAATTACCGAGGCAGCAGCCTTTGCCAACCCAGCACAGGAGTGGTACAGTCCGGTGACCGTCTTCCCTGGGTCCAGATAAACAAGGAAGATAATTTCTCCACCCTCCGCGATCTTTGTTGGCAGCTCCACGTCTATGGAGATCCCGGGCCACGAATTGACCAGTGGGCCCAGAAAGCCGGCGTGAAACTGTTCACCTTCCCATGGAACGTCCGATACGCCGAAGCTGGTCTGATTCAAGACGCCGTCTACTTGCTCCGTCCCGATCAATACATTGCAGGAATTTTCGAGGGGTTGTCTGTCGAATCGAAGCTAGACGAGTACTTTCTCGCCCGAGGATTATGCTAATCGTCCGCTGTCGAGAGCTCTCGGCTTATGCTCTTACTACCATGTACCAATAGTCATCGAAATATTACTCACCGGCGTTTATCATTGTACCGTTTAAGAGATAGCATATACTCGTACTCGCCGATGTGGAGCGGGACTCCAATGCCCATGTGCTTTATACTTCGACGCATGCGCCAAGGCTGAATCGTGATTGGTGGCTTGGCACAAATTAAAGCTCAATTGAGGAATGTGATTGGTGTACCTGTGGAGCTAAGCTCTTCCGGACCCACCACTGTTTTCCGGGAACGTGAGCTATTTTCTTTCTCCAGCGAGTTGCGACTGCATTTGCTGTTTTGGCTACCAAAATTGAGGGTATCAAATCCACTTCATCCACCTCTACCAGCTATCATGGCCCGCTAAGCACAGTTCTAGCAAGCCGGTTCAACCGGAAGGTCCCCTGCAGGCACATGTGCTCGTGATGATGGGTTCTCATTTGCTGCGAAGACCATGTCCAAATCGGCCCAGTCCTGCACGTTTTCGACTAGGAATGTCGTCTTATCTTTTGCGGCTGCCCTATGACAGGAATATAAAAGCTTGGTAACGGCCGAATTGATCATTGCAGTTCAGTATTCTCTTACCTTCTCAATCCCCTGATACGATGAAGACCAACACCTTGCTTTCCTTGTTGGGACTTTCCAGCGGCGCCTTGAGCGCTGCTGTGAGCAAAAGCAACCAAGAACCTTATGGATACAAGTCCGGCTCGAAGGAGTCCGTTGCCAACATGAAAGACAAGATTGAGAACGTGGTGTGGATTATCCTTGAAAATCGTGGGTTTGACAACATCCTCGGCGGTGTCAAGAAAGAAGGATTAGACAATGTCGTCAACAATGGTCCCTTCTGGAATCAAGAGAATCTCAATGATACCAAGAGCAAGAAGTGGTACAGTCAGTACAAAGATTACGACTCGGTCATTCATGACCCCGATCATTCGGTCACTGGTGTCAACTTTGAACTCTATGGTACCTACAACCCCGACAACGAGGCCATTGCCAACGGTACCTTGAAGCCAAATCTAGGAGGCTTTGTCAACCGTCAGATGCAGGCTTACCCCAGTATCTCAGCCCAGCGAGCCACTGATGAGGTAATGGGTTACTACTCGGAAGATGAGATCCCAACTCTTGTCGATCTGGTCGATGAATTCACCACATTCAACTACTGGCACTCTTGTGTCCCTGGTGTGAGTAACCTCAAGCTTGCAAGATGTATAGGAGACCAAACTAACACCCAACCAGCCTACCAACCCGAACCGTCTTTGTGCGGTCTCCGGTACCGCCGATGGTCACGGCAAAAATGACGAGAGCTTTGATGTTTCCGGTGTTGACACATCCAGCATCTTCCAGGTTGCCTCGGAGAAGGGTATCTCGTGGCGCAACTACGACGGTACCAATGGTGACTTCCTGCCCGATTCCATGTTCTTCAACTGGACAGCACAGAACGCCAAGAGCAATGTCGTACCTCTCGAGAACTTCTACCAAGATGCCTACCTCGGACTGCTGCCTCAGCTGTCATACATCAACCCATCCTGCTGCGGACTGAACACCAACTCCATGCACCCCTCTGGCAATGTTTCCTTCGGCCAAGTCCTCCTGAAGCAGGTCTACGATGCCGTCCGCACAGGACCACAGTGGGACAAGACTCTTCTCCTCATCACCTTTGATGAAACAGGTGGATTCTTCGACCACGTCGCTCCACCTCTTGCCGTGCGCCCAGATGACAAGACTTACACCGAGACTGCTGCTGATGGCAGTGAGTACACCCTCAACTTCGACCGTCTGGGTGGTCGTATGCCCACCTGGTTGGTGTCTCCCTATGCTCCTCGTGGTCACGTTGAGAACTATGGAACCGATCCTGTCTCTGGGGAATCAACCTCGTACAGTGCCACTTCGGTGCTGAAGACTCTTGGTTACCTATGGGATCTCGAGGACATGAGCCCTCGTGTGCAGCATTCTCCTGCATTTGACCATCTTATCGGCCCTAAGGCGCGTTCTGCGCCTGGTGTCCTTAAGAACCCCCACACTTTCCCCGATGCTATTTGAAAGCTGGCGAGTGCTTCTATCAAAGGACCGTCTGGTGCATTTGGGCGATATTTCTGAAAATTTAATTGAGGCGTGACGAGTGGATGTCGATTTTTTCTCTGTTGTTAATGAAACGTTGTTGTGGTATGGTGGTAAAACTACTTAAGTATAGCTCTGAATTCGAAACTACATGATACCCTATTCCATAAGATGCTTCCAAGGTTCTTTTGAGTATACCGAGACAATGCCAAAGTGGATGGCTTCAGGCTCAACCTTGTAACACCCAAAACAAACCGTAGCCAGTACCCCACCTGGGAAAGGTCAAAGTGGATACTAATGATGGTATCTTTTCTCATTTCTCGAAATGAGGTGAAAGAACATATGGATCGCTCACAGATGGACAACCCTATCTCCACCCGGATCCGGGCTCGGATCCGGCCCTCTCAAGCTCAAGTCATCATTTTAGATGTAAGCCCTGGAGCCATAGACCAATCAACGGAAAAACAGCCAAGCAGAAGGGTATTCGAGTAGAGATCTAACGCGTTTCTCACATGTATAAGGCCAGTACCCCCGTCATCAATAGCCTCGTCTAAATCCCAACTTTTCATCGATACAGACAACCCTGAAAAAGCGCATTTAGTCACTCTATCTCACAAAATGACCCAAGGAGATATTGCCATTATTGGCGCAGGCTTATCAGGTCTTACTTTGGCGCTTGCTCTCCACAAGCAATCCATACCATGCTCAGTCTACGAGTCCCGCTCCGCCTCGCTCGACATTGGTGGCGCGGTCATGCTCTCCCCCAACGCCCTACGGATCCTGGATTCGCTAGAAGTCTACGAGAAGGTCAAGGCTAAAGGGTTCCACTTCAAGGACCTACACTTCCGCACGGCCGTTCCTTTGGACTCATACGAATTTGGAAACGAAGGAAAGTACGGGTATGATGGACTCCGTATCTTCCGGCACGAATTGATCGACGTACTATTGAACGCGACCAAAGAGCGGGGGATCCAAATTCAGTACGGCAAGAAGTTCGTCCGAGTCCTCGCTGAGACCGAAACAGAAGTCTCCTGGGGGTTTGAGGACGGCACCACCGGACAGGCAGCATGCTTGATTGGAGCAGATGGTATCCATTCCCGAGTCCGCAAATACCTGTATCCGGACCTGGAGCCCAAATTCACCAATGCTGTTGGTGTTAGTGCTGCTGTGCCAACAGCTCAGTTGAATCTCCCCGACTCTTTCGACATCCCGGTAACGATCATGAACCCAAAGCATGGTGCCTTTGTTATCGCGCCGCAGCTCGCAGATGGCTCGGAAGCCTTTATCGGCAAGCAGAAGCGCGCCCCAGAACTAGACCGTGAGGGCTGGGCCGCCCTGCTCGATGACAAACAGTGGTGTGTCAACTTCCTTCGACAGGGAGCTGAGGACTTCCCCGAGGTTGTGCAAAATGCAGTTTCGAAGATTGAGCTTGATCGAATCAATCTTTGGCCTTTCTATGTTGTTCCCAAATTGGAGGACTGGACTTCAAAGCACTGCCGTGTGGTTATTCTTGGCGATGCCGCACACGCCATACCACCTACCGCTGGCCAGGGGATAAACCAGGCATTCGAAGATGTTTATACTTTTGCAGTTATTTTCCGCAGATGCAGGGCCCATGAACTTCAGCTTGGACTGAAGGTTTGGCAGCAAGGTCGCCAGGAACGCATTGACCGAATCTTGGAGCTCAATGCCCAAATCGATGCCCGGCGACTTCCTAAGCCTCCTGGACTAGCAGATTCGGAAATTTTACCCAGGCCATTTGATCTGGAATGGCTTTATAGTCCTAACTTTGACGAGATGGCGGAGAAATGGCTCGAGCAGGCTGTTGATATTTGAGACTGTATTTATATCTCCATTTGATTCTATGCTTTCATAGCCCGATGAATCAAATTTTTGTAAAGAGAAAAATCCAATCTGCTTGGAATAGAACATAGAACACACTTTCATAGCATAAGTCAAATCCTGAAGAGAAAGAGAAAAACGGTACCCAGGTGGTTGATATTGACACCTTAAGGCATCAAAGCTAAGCCCAATTGGGTGTCGATCTGGAGATTCTCGAATTCCTCCGCGGCAATTGATAATCAACCTCTCTTCCCCCAGCTGAAGCCTCGAAACAAACAATCAACATGCCCTCTCCGATGAGACTGGCGAATGGGCTTCTGGCCCGGGCCATCCGCACCGCTGCCATCGAATCCGCACCCACACAACGCCTTCTCCGAAACAACACGCAATGCCGGGCCTACACCCAAGCACAGCGCCCACGATGCGAACAAAGCATGCGCAGCATGATCACCTCACAGAACCACTTCTCTACCTCTGCGATCCGCGAGAAGCAAAAGACAATGGGTCAGCTGCGACAGCGTAACGCGACCGGCCCATTCTCCTGGAAGGCCGCCTTACTGTTCGTGTTGACCGGTGCGGGTATGATGCTTTACTTCCGAGTCGAGAAGGCTCGCTTGGAGCGAAAGCGTATGACAGAAATGAGCAAGGGTGTTGGAAAGCCCAAGGTTGGCGGTCCGTTCGTGTTGAAGGATCTCGAGGGCAAGGAGTTTACAGCGGAGGACTTGAAGGGAAAATACAGCTTTGTGAGTGCTTCTTACACAATCCGGAGAATGCCGACCACTCAGAAACGAACATTGGTGAGAATTGCTTGCTGACAACGCTCTGCTTTTCTTTGAAGGTCTACTTTGGCTTCACTCACTGCCCCGATATCTGCCCCGATGAGCTGGACAAGATGGCCGAGATTATCGAGAAGGTCAAAGCCTCTACTAAAGATGAGAAGCTCTTCATGCCTGTTTTCATAACTTGCGATCCCGTCCGCGACACACCCGAGGTCCTGCGCGACTACCTGGCGGAGTTCCACCCTGGCATTGTTGGCTTGACTGGTACTTACGAGCAGATCAAGAACGTCTGCAAGCAATACCGCGTGTACTTCAGCACTCCCAAGGATGTGAAGCCCGGTGAGGATTACCTCGTTGATCACAGCATCTACTTCTACCTCATGGGTAAGTGAATTACCCAATCCTTTGTTTTGTTGCCGAACTGACCATTGAAAATAGACCCCGATAATGACTTCGTTGAGTGCATTGGTCGCCAAGATACCCCCGATTCCGCAGCAAAGGTCATCTTGGAGCACATCAATGACTGGAAGAGGGAGGGCAGACCCTTGAAGACCGAGTAAGCGTCTTCTGTGAGGTGTATGTATAGAAACTGTACAATAGTTACTCGAATATCTGAATACCCTACTCAATTTAAAACTTGATTGGAGAGCCTTATGCTTGTAATTCTTGGGGGTTCCAGGTCAATTGACTGCGGGATGCACCTCGCAGACAGCCCAAGGAGCTACGCTCACATAATATATACACACTCTAGTGGACTACTGGATCACACCAGCCATGTCCATCCTCATTTCCACATTTTAAAGCATAGAATACAGACCCGAGGGAGCCACTCATGCTTCTGCTTTCTTCAAAGGCCTCCCTTCCGCATCTCTGTCGGCATTCGCCCTCCACTCCATTCCCCCATCAACGAATTCCTCTCTCTTCCAAATCTCCGCCTTCTCTTTACAAGCCTCCAGCACCTCTTCGCCAGCTCTCCAGGCTGCCCCGCGATGCCCGGAGCTCACAGTAATGGCGATTGAAGCCTCCCCAATAGGCACAACGCCCAGCCGATGTGCAATGCTCACGCCCTCAAGTTTATGTGTCTGAACGGCCTCCTCCGCGATCTTGGCGAGCGTTTTCAACGCCAGAGGTGGATAAGTAGTGTAGCTGAGCTGAGAGACCGGGCGGCCTTCAAAGGTATCGCGTGTTGTTCCGAGGAAGAGAATGTTTGCGCCCGCTGCGGGGGAGGATGTTTGTGACAGATAGGTGTTTGCGTCCAGGACGTCGTAGGTGAGCGTTATGTGGATGTTGTGGGCTGCATCATGATGAATGCGCGGGTAAGTCTTCGGATCCAGGTGTGCTGGAAGAGGCTCGTTGGTGGTCATTGTGGCATTTAAGACACAGAAAGTGTTCAAGTGGCAGTGGCAGTGACAGTGGGATGTTGCTTATCGCCTGCGGGGATCGGTGGATAAGAGGGCCCCGATCTGCGGAGAACACCGATGGATTTTATACAGAGGCAATATGTATACAACATATTTTGGGACTTGGATGAGCCTGGTGGTTATATCATGATTTGGTCTATGGTGGCCTGTAGTCATCACGCACCTCTCACAGAGTGCCTATATACTTGAAGTCCTGACTATCAATTTACAAGAGCAGCACCACAGCCTCATATGGGCGGAGGGTCCACTTGCCATCAGAAAAGCGCGGACGAGCGTCATCAGCGCTCTCATAAGTGTTGAGCAAGACATCCTTGACCACAGTGATGCCATTGACTGCTGCATCCCATTGTAGGGTCTTCTCAGTCCAGTGACACACAACCAAGATCTTCTGGTCTCCGTACTGTCGAGTGTACGCGAAGAGCTCCTGGTTTGGCTTGTCCAGAAGGGTGAAGTCACCATACACAAAGGTGTCAAGGTACTTCTTGCGCAGCTTCAGCACAGTAGCCCAGTAGTGGTACGTCGAGTTAGGGTTCTTGATGGCAGCCTCGGCGTTCACATTGGGATAGTCTGTGTTCACAGACATCCAAGGTTTGACACCAGGTCCAGTAAATCCTGCATTCTCAGCAGCTGACCATTGGACTGGTGTACGTCCATTGTCGCGGGACTTCTTCTGGTACTCTCCAAGTGCGATTGCTTGGGCTTTCGGATCGTCCTTTGGCAGCCTATGAAAGAAAATGTTACTCATGGCACGCAGAAAGGCCAAAATAAGGCTTCACATACCTGTGCCAATGGTTGAGACAATCGATGTCCTTGTATTCCTCGATACCCCATGCCTTGGGCACATTCCTGGTTCCGATCTCCTGTCCTTGGTAGACGAATGGAGTTCCAGCTTGCAATGCCAGAGCAGTGGCCAACATCTTGGATGCGACCAGTCGATATTCCTCACTGGCATTGGTGTAGCGATCAATAGAGCGTGGTTGGTCATGGTTTTCCCAATAGAGTGCATTCCACCCGTCGTTGGCGTACATGAAGGTCTGCCAACGCTCAAAGAAGTCCTTGAGATCAGTGAGTTTCCAGCTGCCAGGCTCAAACTTATCGTATTTGCCATGGTCAATATCGACATGCTCAAAGTTGAAGATCATGTTGATTTCGTTACGCTCGAATTGCACTGCACGGAGTACCTCCTTCTCGTCCGTGACGAAAGGCATTTCGCCCACGCTAAACGCGTCATACTCTTTCAGGATCTTTCCTAGATCTTGGAGATACTCGTGCAAGCGCGGCCCGTTGGCATACCATTTGTCACCCCACTGCCAGGGTGTACGTGGGTCTTTGATCGGTGCGTCGGGGAAGCGCTGATCTTTGCTGATGAAGTTGATGACGTCCATGCGGAAGCCATCGCAGCCTTTGTCAAGCCAGAAACGCATGATGTCGTGAACTGCTTTCCGTACGGGCGGATGTTCCCAGTTGAGGTCTGGTTGTTCAACTGCATAGAGGTGGAGATAATACTCCTGGGTATGTTCGTCCCACTCCCAAACATTTCCTGTGAATATCGAATTAGATGATGATTCTAACCTCATGTACTCACGTAAAGTCTGATAAATACCCTGGAAATGGGAAACCCAGTTATTGGGGGGTTGGCGATTGCCGTTCTCGTCGTATTTAGCAGGCTTCCAGACGTACCAGTTCCGATACTCATTATCTTTAGAGCTTCGGGACTGCTTGAACCATTCGTGTTGGTCGCTGGTGTGGTTGACGACAAGATCCATCAAAAGCTTCATGCCGCGCTCGTGGCAACCAGCAATCAGCTTTTCGACATCTGCAACAGTGCCATATTCATCGGCGATACTGTAATAGTCGGAAATATCGTATCCCATGTCTACCTGAGGCGACTTATACGATGGACATAGCCAGACAATGTCTATCGCCAGATTCTTGATGTAGTCAAGCTTGGAAATGATGCCGGGAATATCACCAACGCCATCATCATTTGAATCCTTGAAGGAAGCGGGCCAAATCTGATAGACCGAGCTTTCTTTCCACCAAGCGCGGTGATTGGAGTTACCAGGTGCAGTCATAGTAAAACAAATGGACAAGATATGTCAAGTGAATGGATTGTATCAATAAGAGATGGGAATAAACGTGGTGACTAGCCCTACATATATGGGAAAAGACATGAGGACACTTGGAACTCCAATCGCTCATACTACAGTCCCACCGCGGGGCAGCGGGGAATCATCGGACGCCCAGGGAATGAAATGGCTCGATCGACTGGATCATTTCTAAACAGGGACTCTGCGACTGCAGCTCGGGCATTGAATCAGATGTTCCGATACGTAGTGGATCATTGGGCTCCACTTAGACTGGTGACGATGGCACGGAAATTGAGGTTGCTCGGTGCTGGACTGTACTCTCGCATTTGGGTCAGGTTAGGCCATGATCCCAAGCCCTGAAAGCATTCACCATTATAGATCCAGGGGGACGTCTTTTGTACATGTGAATATAAGTTTCTTTTTCTGTTGGAAAAGACCTTGTTGTGAAGTGCCTACTGAAGTAAATGGTAGTACAGAGTACTTGAGCATGAGTTACTTGAGTATGAGCCCCCCAAAGGACCTTTCGAAGATAAATCTCAATGATTTAGCAATATTAAAACCATTTGTTTTGGAATCCATCCTCCAACTTTGCTCTTCTGGAACAGGAACTTGATTTTGGGATCCAGTACAGAGCATCCACCTGGGCACCTGGGCAGGTATAAGGAAGCTATGGTAGATCATATTGCGCAGGCATGCATGATAAGTGGACAACAGCGCGAGTCTTATCGTTATCGCATTGGCATTGTGCGCTCTTGGGCTGTGAGATTCACCGTAGATAGATCGTTATCGTTATCGGGATCAACTCCATCAACTCCATGATTGTTCTCTCAGTCTCATTTCTCCTTCATCACACCGGAGGAAATGGCGCATTCGTATTCGAATGACAGATACCCTGGATGGGGTCAGAGACCGTTTCCACCTCGCGACGCTCGAGATGCTCGCATGTATGATGATCGCAGCGGCTCACGCTCACCTGGCGGTACAAGCTCCTCCCCGCACGGTAACGGTGCCTGAGCTATAAACACCTTAGCCACAGGACCGAGTTTTCCATGTGGCATAGAATCGTGGTTAACGTGATATTCAATCAGGAAACAAAGACCGCCCTCGCTCTCCTCGAAGGCCAGCAGCAGACCGCAGACACGACTATCCTCGGGACCGAGATCCTGGTCCGGGGTTTCGAGGCTATGGCCGAGACGATTATCGTCGCCGAGACTCCCGATCACCACCTCGTCGGGGTAGACACTCATACAAAGATCGCGACCGCGAAGGCTATCGAAGTGGGAGCCATAGTCGCAGCCGAAGTCCTCGACGAGGCCAGCCCCATCCTGGGAATGAGAGCCGAGAAGTCATGATGGAAGGATTTCCCTTGGATATGACAGAAGATGATGTGAGTCAGATATACTGAACTCGATGTGCCTAGGGTGCCGAGTTGCCCATATATTTCGTTTCCTGGGACATCGGCTAACAGGGTCATGTTCTGTGAACCATAGATCACTGCTGAGCTCAGGGTAGCTTATCACGTTGAAGGACTGGAAGATGTCCGTGTCATTCGTGACCGTCAGACCAGTGAGTTATACTGACATGTCTCGGCGAGGTGGTTCACTTTTTGACCTGGCATCGCCCCATAGAACTGTCAAAGCAGCTAGGGTTCCTGCGTTTTCCTACCATTGAGCAATCGCGAGAGTTTGTGGAAAAGAATTACCCACAAATATTCTTTTACGGACCCAGTGCCGGCCCAAACGACCGCAGTACCAAAGTGCGTATTGCATACAGCCGTGAGCGAGAAGACAGAGCTCGTCCTAAAGGAGAGGGAGATTGGACTTGTCGTATGGTAAGCTAAACACGGGTTCCGATGTTTCTGCCCACGTCACACGCTACAATCACCACCTACGTGAAGCTGAATCGAGCTAACCCGTTTAGTGCGCCATCTCCAATTATTCCACACGGGGAAAGTGCTTCAAGTGCAACGCCCCACGACCTGGTACGTGACAGAACCCAAACGACAACAAACTTTCAACCATTCTAACCTCTCACGCAGAAATGGCTTCCGCTGGCCTACTTGGAGCTTCGGCTCCCAAAGTCATAAACTTTGGCGACAATGATGCTGCTCCCGAGAACCAACCCTCCCAATTCCTCCTGATCCGTGGCCTGGACCACTCAGTCACTGAACAGCTTCTTGGTAAGGGCGTTGCCAAATTGTATCGTCCATCCGGAGGCAATGACACTGCCCCCAACAATTCCAAGAAAGGATCCAAAGTGGCCTCCACGACTGGTGACAGCAACCTCGGAGCACGAGAGGGCTCCATTCGTCGTGTCTTGCTTGTGCGTGATCGCAAGACAAATGAAAGCTGGGGATATGGGTTTGCGGAATTTGCTGGCGTCATGGTATGTTCATTTGTCTCTACCAATCGCTTCCAACCTGACCGAAATAGGACGCGCAAGCTGCGATGACCCGCTTGAAGTCTTTCGAAAAGTTCACTATCTCGTCGAAGCCTGTCATGGTCAGCTACATCCACGCAGGAGTGTTTATCCCCGTCTTAAACCCATCGGGTAGCACCCATGGGTTCACATTCAGTCCACTGAACAACCGATCCTTGCAGCTGATGTACTGGGACGACGAGGCTTATGTCACTGAGCTGACACTTTCAACGGAGGAAGAAGATACCGCATTGGAGCAGTCTTCTCAACAGAGCAATGCGAACAAGGGTGCGAAGGACTCAGAGAAACCAAAGAAGAGAAAGGCCGATGCTGCTGCTGGCGCAAATACCAAAAAGCTTGCCATGCCGTCTCAGCTTCAATTCTGGAGTGATCGCCACGCTGAGCTTCATGGAACCTCCAACGATATCAATGGGACGCCTGTGGAGGACGCACCTGCTCAAGAAGTTCAGTCTTATGCCGACTACAACAAAGTATGCTGCTGGCTGTGCATGTGCCTCTTGAGGGATATTCCTAAGCTCAAACAGCACGAGCGACTGAGCGAACTGCACAAAGCCAACCTGCAGAACAAAGAATTGACCGACTATGCCATGTACAAGTTGATCAAACATGACCTCGTCAAAGTACCCGAGAATTACCAAAAGCCATCCATTGAAGAATATCGAGACCGTGCTAAGGAGCGTCGCGAGGCACTGGGTCCTACAGTCCCCGCTGCTTATCAGAAGGCTGCACCAAAGGAAGACATCGAACCTGTTGCACAGACAAAATCGACATCTAAGGGTGCTTCTCTTCTCGGCAGGATGGGATGGTCTGAGGGCACCGGTCTAGGTGCACAGGGAACTGGTGTTCTTGAGCCTATTGCCACCGAAGTCTATGCCCAGGGTGTCGGCTTGGGGGCCCAGGGAGGCAAGCTCGGCGATGCAACTGAGGAAGCAGCCCGAAACACGCGTGGCCGGTACGATGAGTTCTTGGAAAAGACCAAAAATGCCGCCCGTCAGCGTTATGAGGAGATGGATCGTTCTTAGATTCATCGGAAGATTTCGTCATCGGGAGATCTCGCTGGGAGAACCTACATCGCACCGGGAGGACCTCCACTGCGAGAACTTTCGCTGATTGACTGTACAACAATGATATCCACGATTTTCGATTTGACAAATTCACCGTTTCCTTTGCGAACAAGGGGTTACAAGCTTACAAGCTAGTGATCAGAATAGTTCGTTGCCTGAGGGCCAATGCAATGTACGAACCAGCAGTCGAATGCAATCATTCTTAACTAGCACATTTATTTCCAATGTAGCCGACAATCAATGCTCTCAGTAAATGCATAATGTACAGGATGGTATCAAATCATGAGTAGAGTGTTCGCAATATTATAGACAAACGGCAAAAACACCAGCAATGCCATGAACAAAATCAGTTTTATTTAGCGGCTTCATCGGCCTTGGCCTGCTGGAACGCCTTCTTCATTCTCTCCTTCTCCAACTGCTTTTCGAACTTTTCACCAAGGACCTTGGAGACCCACTCGGTCACCTCTTCTTCGAGCTCCTCGTCGCTCTTCACAGGCGTGTCACTGCCGCCCCGCAAGCCAGCTCGCACGAACTTCCGCATATCATCAATGTTGTTGATGTTCAGAGCATATCCAGCTGCTCCACCAGCCATCAGGCCAAATGAAATCACATTGAGGGTGGCCAAGTTTAGGGCCTCGAAGGCGTCCATCGCAGAGTTTGAGTGGGGCTGGTGGTATACGGAGCTTGTGTAAAAAGGTGGGATGCAAGCGATGCGCTTCTTGTTGAATGCACGCCGTGTCACGAGAATGGACAAGGCGAAGAATGTCATTCCTCCAAAGAGAAGTTTGATGTTCGTGTTGGACCCGAGCGGAGGTCGCGGAGTCTGATGGGGAAGAAGCTCCTGTTCTTTTGGCGGTGCTTGGGGTTGCTCTGGTGTGGGTTTTTCTTGTGTTGACTGAATCGACTCAGGCTTTGGGCTTGAGCCCCAGCCGAATATTGATACCATTGTTTATGCGTGGTGTGGGAGGAGTGGTTGGTTTGTAATCGGAGACAGAGCTGAAAACGAGCTCGAGGATAGCGAGTTCTGAGGGATCGAGGTTGAGGAGCCACTTGGACTGAATCTTGACACCGAAATCCGTATTCGCCGGCGAGATGATCCTAAGAAGGAGAGTAAGACTGCGCGGGGTATGTTGTCGCGAGAAAGGCAAACCCGTGCGGAGACGGAGACGGACGACATTGCCGATCCCTTGCACGTGACCAGGTCTTCAGAAGGTTTGGCGTCTGCCTTCTTACGAATCTTGAAAATATGCACTGTTTATGAATGAACAGATCAATGATACTGCTGACGCGATCCTGGTGAAAATATTGAGACATTTCACGTTGTGATGCCCTATGAGCGCCCAATGCATGACTAGATGGCGGCTGATCGAGACATCCGAGTCGATATCAGCTAACTCCCGCTCCCCTAGATGATTTATTTACTGAGAAGTAGCTCAGTCCAACCATAATCATGGTTTATGGCGGAAAGCCAAGCACGGGTTGCCGGACTTGCCGGCAGCGACATATCAAGGTACTTGGCCCTTTTCAAGTCTCATTGTGCAGGAGATTGCTGATATATTCAAGTGTGATGAAACCCGACCACATTGCCGAGCATGTACAAGAACAAAACGCTCTTGTCCAGGTTATCCGGATCCGTTTGATCTGATGCTACGTGACCAAACACCATCATTCAGGAAGCCTGTCGAGGTCAGGTCATCTCCTACAACAAGTAGTCGAGCAAACTCCAGCAAGAGTTCACCAAATACCCATACGGCAGAAAAGTACAACCAAACAGACTCAAAAGCCGTCGTTTCTGCGAAGATACATCCAACAAAAGTCATTTGGCCTGCATTGCCAACCCCAGTTGACTTGTATCAGCCAATGGAAGATACGGTTGTTCCAATTTTCTTCAATTCCTATCTATATCTCCCCAGAGATCAAGCAACCAGAAAAGGATTCATGGAAATCCTGCCCGTGAACTTCTCCAATACCAAAACTGGATCTCATCTCCACGCTAGCACCTTGGCTGTTGCTTTCTTCTCCGTGGCTGCGTGGACCGGAAAACTCCCTTTACTTCGTGCGGCGGAACACTATTTTACCCAAGCACTGTCAAAGATACGTGAAGCTCTTGTGAAAAATGAACATAGTGACCTGGACTCTGTTCTGTTGTCTACGCTTCTGCTGTCTACATACGAGGTGGGCACGATGTCTGAATTACGTGGGATTCTCAGGCTAAATGAAGTTTTCAGGAATTCGTTGCGATGAAAGATGAAGAGCATCCATTGAAAGCTCATCTCAGGGGTGCAATCGCTCTCATCAATGACAGAAAAGCAAAACGGCTGGAGACGCCGTCATCAAAGACGATCGACGACGCCGTGCAAGTACAAATAGTGAGTTTTGAACGGTGCGTTTGGGGACCAATTGTTAATTTTACCTACGTTTTACGTGCAGATCAAAACAAGCAGAGGACTTGACAGTCCCATGGTCCCAACTCCCAAAGTATGGCCATTGTCCTTACCACCAGCCCAGCCAGAGCCCCGAACACTGTTAGCCACGGCTGCATCAGACATCGTCAATCTTCGCCATTCGTGGGATCAGATGATAGTCCAGCCGCTAGATGAAGCTGTTGGCACATCTATACTTGAACAAGCTTGTAACACGGATCGAAACCTGGCCACATGGTCCTACCTCCTGCCATCAGATTGGGCTCCTGTTGCAGCAAGCATCATTCCCCAATCCGTCCGCGAGGCTGGGATGTACAAGAACCGATGCGATTGCTACACTGATATTTGGACTGCAACCACTTGGAACACGTATCGCGACTGTCGTATTCTTGTACAGCTCATCATCCTTGGCTGTCTCCGCATGATGCCATTTCACGATTTGAACGGGCTTAGATCGACGTTGGCATTGTCTATCGCACACCGTCTCGCAGACGATATTTGCGCCAGTGTGCCCTATTGTCTTGGAAACCAGATCGAATCAATTCGCATGAAACCAGGTCTTGTTCAGTATCCGTTCGCCGAAACGCGGCCGGTAGCTTGGACTCACCATCAGGTTGCTCCTCTCATGGGTCCCTGGCTTCTTGCGCCATATTTGAGAAACCTCCAATCGCCCGAGTTAGGACTGCCACTGGAGCAAACCTCATGGGTACAAAGCCAGATTGAGCGTATTCTGACCATTTATTTCCAGCGATAAGGTCAAGCCGATTCCGAATTAATATTGAGGAAGGATGCAGTTATGGAGTATTGTAAAGTATTGACTGTAACGAAAGAAGCAGCAAGTCAGGCACTTTAAGACAACAGCCGCCATTAGAAGGGCCAGAGTGGGGCGCCGAGCCTCGCAAGCTTTGCCCCCAAATCAGTGGAGCGGACTAGCATCGCATTGCCCAATGACACTGGTTACTGACTTTGAAATCAAAATAGCCTGAGCCTCAAATTTGCAAGACTCAGGAGATTCAATATCTCACCAGCAAAAATCTACCCATACCACCGTTTTCACATTATCTTGGGGTTGGTGTGCTGGTCAACCTTGCCACCATGTCCTCAAATTATGCCGAAGACGACGGCTTGTTGATGTACAAACCCATGGACGAACCTGACGTGCGGCTAGCTCGTTTGGGCCTGCTCGTAGTAGCCCTTGGATTTTGCCTAGTAAGTTGTCCTCGCATTCCTGGAAAATGGAGGACGAATTCCCTGAATGGCGAACTGACTCCTCTAAGGCTGCGTATGTTGAAGGAAAAGTCAAGGTTGCGTTCATTGCCACCTCGACGCCCGGCGAACCACGTCGGTTCGTCTCCAGACAGAACTTTCGAGGCCTGTCGATAATCATAATCCATCGACTTTTGAAAATACTTTTACTTTCCCTGTTTCCTGCAAAAGGATCCAGTGTGGCCAAGTGCTTTCTTCTCAGCGTGATATTTGAGTTGGTGCTTTCAACCTTCAAGGTGGCTAATGTGCATGCCATTCTGAATCTTCATCCACAAGTCTCTTTGTACCGACGCACTTTCAATCAGTCAATGTGGTTTGACATCTTCCCGGCGACATTACTCTATGCGACCGCGTCAAACACCTGCTTCTACCTCACCATCTGTGCCCTCCGTGCCTTGGGATTTATGGACCATCAATTTACAGTGGTATCCCGGAAAACAGCACTTTACATCGTCCTTGCAATCTATGAAATCACCTATCTGGGTGGATTGCTTCCTGCGTACGCCATTTTCCTACGCATTGCTGCCTCTTTGAATCCAGACCAAGCTAGTCACAGTCAGGCGACTAGGCACTTGAGTATCAAAGGTGCATGGCTCACCTTGTCATGGTCTACTTTAGCCAGACTTGTTGCAATGTTTTTCTCTGTTTTCTTTTCGGAGTTCCTGGCAGTATGTTGCATGGGGCTATTCTCACTCATCTACTTCCCTGAACATAGGTATGGCGAGGTGGGTCTGTTTTTTATCAAATACTTTGGGTGACGTGTATCAAGTTGCTTCAAAGTGTGGATGGAACGTGAAATCTGGGCTCAATGGCAAAACTGATTAAACCAGCGAGTTTTCATATGCTGTGCAACTACTGAAGCTTACTTGTCTTGTTAAGTCCATGAATGTTTGAGATTTCAATACATTTCGAATGTTCTTTAAGATAGGATTTGATTCAAAAGAATAAGTCTGACTATTATGCAGGTTATACGGTAAAGACCATCTAAAATAACAAATCGTAAACATCACAAGCAAGCAATAACACCGAGTATGCAGAAGGCTAGGTAGGGTAACAAAAGCGCACAATCATAAGAAGAGCAAAGAGTAAAAACCGAAAACGTAAATCTAACACATTTGCAAACTGACACGCTTATAAATAGTCAATATATGCAGATAGTAACATCAATGTAAGTCATCAAAACGTAAGAAGTCTAAGCCAGCAGGGCTCAGCAGGGGAATCATTTCATAGTGCCAGTGGTGATGAGCATATCGGTCCGACCGGGCCGAGAGAATCGGTCGATACCGAGGTGCTCCTTGCCATCACGACCAATGTATACTCCAAAGCCATATTGAGGGAATTGGCGTTCGGAAGGAGGGGCAACAATAAGACGTGTGACCAGGTCAGTCTTACTCCTGGGCTCTCGAAGAATCTTATCGGACAGGAGAGGAGATTGGTAGATAAAACTCATCAGATCGGCGAGGGTCGTAATGTCATGAGGGAGATAGCGGCGACGACCGGGCCAGATGGCCAGGAAAGAAACCGCATATAAGGCGCAGAAAGCGATCAAGGCATAGAATGCAGGCATCAAAGCGGAGATACGGATATCATCATGGGTGGGGAACCAAAGGGCGATAAAAACACCACCGGCGAGGATGGGGATGGCCAGGGATACCATGCTCATAAGGGAGATAAATGCGACCTTGAAGTGTCGGTTGAGGATCGCTCGGATGGTGACTTGGAATGGGAACATGGATGGGTAGGAGAGGAGAATGCTGTTGTCCGCCGATGCGCCACTAGGAGAAGAGAGCTCGACAAATGGCTGCAATGCACGGAAGTAAACATCGATGGGTTGCCAGACCAGGAAAAGAACATTTCCGATAAGTGCTGGAATGAAGCTGTATAGGAAGTTGGAGGAGGAGAATGCACTGGTCGATGGAAGAGTTGGTAACTTCGGGGGGAAGCCTCCTTCAATACCGTTGTGAATGAAGCTAACAGCGACAAATGCAATGAAGAGAGCGAAAACAATGACCACAAAGAGACAAACGGGAATCTTGCGGAGGAACCAAGGGGTCCAGCGGTAGCGGATAGTCTGTGAATACAGATGGTTATCAGCATCCTTGGAAAATGCCGCCTGGTTCTCAAGATCAAAGTTGACTCGGGCGAGTCCATTTGGCTGCTTCTGTCGGTTCTTCTCGGTTTGATGGAGAGAGGGTGTACGAATTGGGGCATCGACTTCACCAACTCCGTAGAACACCTCGGGCTTGCTGGACAACTTCCAGTAGCCCAATCGGAGAACGCGAGGATCAAGGGATTCCCGGACTAGAGGCACGGTCTCGGAGTGCTCGAAATCATGTAGGATGTTTGATCGCTGAATGATTGAGATCAAATCTGCGATGCTCACAGGATCCCACATCAAGCCAGATGTGCTGCGAAGGAATCGCAAAAACAACAATAGCAGACCGATTACCAGAAGACCGTACAAAGCAACAACTGTCCAGCCAATGGACTGAACGGATGCCCATCTCCAGACACCCTCTCCGTCAATGACATAGTACTTTGCTTGAAACAGACAGCTGAGGAGAGGAATGGCGAAGAAGTTGGAAAGCCAGATCGTGAAGAGAGCAAATCCAAACAGCGGCTCTCCGTTCCGGAAATGCGAAAGATCGGGAAAGACAAAGCTTTTGGAGAGCATTGGTAAGCCTTGCATGACAAGACCCTTTTGTCGCTCGGCTGACATCATGGAGAAAGGTGCAATGCGATATAAGGCGGCTTGAACAACGAACAGCCACATGATGAGGAGAGAGGCCAAAATCTGCGGCAAAAATTGCAGAACGAAGTACCGTGCGCCACCTTGGCCGTTGTAGTTCCAAATTCCTTCATGGCCATTTGACCAAACATTGCAGAAAACAACTCCTGCAATCATGAGCAGAGTAGCGAATATTGCCAGTGCCAAGGCCCATGGCCGCAGCACAAGGGGCAAATAGTCCAAAGCAGGGTATAACAAGCTCTGCTCGGGTACGTCAACGGCCATGAAAGATTCAGGTTCCACAGACATTGGTGGTTGCGGTAAAGCCTGTGGTGAGGGAGAAGTGTACGACGGTCTCACAGGAGGCGTGTCGTGTCGAAGAGGAGTACGTGTGCGAGTGAAATAGCCCAGTCCTTCATCCCAAATCATTCGGTCAGTCGGATAGTCACCCGTTGTCGTAGTTGAGAGGGAGTCGTGTCTTGAAACACCCCCAGATCTGTCCTGGGTGAGTTGATCGATTGCAAACCGGACGTACGGAGAGTCGTCCAGGCCTGGAGTGGGTGCAGGGCCAGCGTAGTCACTGGGAACTCGACGAGCAGTCTCGTCTGATGCTGCTGCCTCTGAGTGAGGTCGCATGTGAGTGACTCGGTCATCTCCAAACCGGACAGTGCTAGTTGTCGGTGGGCGAGGAGACCCAAACTCCTCTGCAGTAGGGTGGTCCTGCGACATGTTGGGCGAAGAAGCGTTGGAAGAGGGACGAGAGTCAGGTGTCCTGAATCTCATAACAGTTACTTGACTGTCGGGACTTGAGGAAGCTCTGTCTGAGAATGAATAGTAGTCGTCTGATGCAGCGACGGACTGTCGTGATTCTGTCCGGGCAAGTTGAGGCCTGCTTGCTGTATAAGAGTTAGTTGACATTGAAAGACCTGAAAGCTGGGAATTTCCTGCCATTTAAATGACAACGAGGCGGGGGATTTTCCATATGCACGTACAATTAACGTTGCGCAGGCTGAAGTTTCTCGTCGGGCTCGTCATGCTGGTGCTGGAATGTGGATATTGAAACCACGCGCGATGAGACTTAATCTAGAAGCATTCCTTGACCTGGCGGCGATGTGAAGGGATTTTTGAGAGCCAGCAATCGCTGCCCAGTGGGCTTTTGTCTAGCTGTCACCGTGCTGGGCGGCCATTCCCAGCCTCCCCAGCCACCAGAGCAAGGTCTGCAACCTCCAAACCAATAAGAATAATTGAAACATGGGGGTTGACAGCTTAGACACTATTAATTCCACCGATTGCAAGAAATAGAGATCCAATCAGAATTCATTGATCCGTTAGTTTTTGTTGAGTCCCAAGGTTCGACTCGCGGCCCGAAAACCTCATCCACGGACGGCCCAAAGCTTGGCTCTTTGCTACCCAGATTTTGTCACCATTATTTACCCTTGAAGTTGCTCAAAGATTATCGGATGTTTTGTTCTCTTGAGTTGTGTAGTTCGCACGTTTTGCATTCTGATCAACAATGCTCGTGTCGTTGGCGCTCCACTACAAACATGGAAATTTTCACTACAGCTTTAGCATTGAGCCCTTGAAGCAATAATTGCCAACAATTGCCCTCCTAGATTTCTGCTATCAGCAATACATAGGTAGGGTGTCTTCAAACAATTGTGTCTCCTCCTTGATCAATGATGCAGTGTGGTGTTGCAATTTTGTCTCCCTTGCTGGTGTTTAAGGCTGGGCCCAGCACCGAAGGGGGAGGTGAACACAATGTGAAAACCCCAAGGCTGCATCTAGGGCTGCACGGAATCAAAATCAAATAGAATTATGGTTTGCATTCGATTTCAAAGTACATTGTCAAAGCAGCATTCTGGCAGTGTAATACTGAGCAAAGCTAGTAGCTGTGCTCACTGCCTACGGAGTCCACAACGGCGGAGAGAAATGATTGATTTGTTTCATCTACGAAACATCAGGGTAGACGTCTATACAAATCATTCTCCAAAGTATCTATGCGGGTGTTTACGAATAAGATATAATCATAGAGTACTGCCTTAAAGCCTCTGATCGATTTCACGAGTGCAGGTTAGCCAGGCTTTGTCGAGGCGGTTCGTATAGACCGCCGTCACCATTTAGCTTGAGAATTAGGAAGTTAAGTCAGCAACTCACCTCAATAAGTATGCACCACGCTAGCTCCATCTAAATGCAGTAGTTCCCCAGAACTCTTGGCCGTTGTCCCTCAATTTTTGGTTCTACAATTCCCAGGAATATCTCAGAAAACCCAAATTGAAATAATTTGTCAGTTTAGTTTATCGTTTAGTTCCGCTTTTTCCGTTTGAATAACGAGAGACTATCGCTCTTGATGCTTGCCCGCTTCCAACAGTGCCTTCACAGCCCGAGGATCACGTCGTCAAGCCTGTATCAGAGCAACTGACAGATCTTCACTCCAGTCTACCGAGTCTCCAACGGCTGCCGGAGGAGTGGATAATAACCTTCTGAGAGGGCTATGGTCTAGTCGGATAGCAATGTCCATGGCATTTAGACCGTCTTCGTCACGGGCGTCAAGATCGGTAGATGGAATGCGAAGCAAAGCCTCTACTACCATAACGTCTCTCATTCGGACCGCTGCGATCAGAGGTGTTTCATTCCATCTGTTGCGCTGATTTGCATTGAAGTCTGGATGCTTCGCCAGTGCTTCGATTGCATTGGCGTACCCAAGCTTCATGAAAATTTCAAGCGCCGTCTCGCCGAAATCATTGCACAGATGTATGTCCAAGTCCCGGTGTTTGCACAATGCCGCGACGACTAGCCGACTTCTCGCTATCATCAAATTGGTATTTCCATAGCCTGCACGCCGATTAACATCGATTTTCGGATGCCGCAGAAGGATCCTGACCATTCGATGGTGGTCCGCTAACACGGCGGCCATCAATGGCGTGCGCCAACCAGATAAATCACCTCTCGCTTCATCCTCGCTCACCAATACCCGCTTCTGCATGTCAATTTCAAAATTTTCCAAAAGTAGCTCTGCCGCTCATTGGTCATTTCTTATGGCTGCGAGGGTCAAATCTTTGGCCGGGACCAGGCCATCCACGAGCTCAAGGTCCTGCTTGCAAAAAAGAAGCATATCTCTATTTCCAACGGATGCTGATAGACCCAAAAGACTGCCTCGCGCACAACCAAATGGAGAAACACCATATTGGGGGAAGTATCTTTCTGGGCTGCCCATAACCTGAAGCACGCCGATGTGCCCACCAGTACAAGCGAGGCTGCGGCAAGTATCAACAAAGTATCGAAACTGAGAATTTGACATTGGGTTCCGTCTCAATAAATCGTCATAGATTCTGGCGAAGATGCTTCTGTGTCCCTGCTCGGCTGCACAAATTGCACCGGCGCACCGAATATCTCCCATCAATCTTGCAAGCAGCAGTGTATCCCTCAAATCACTTGCCCTTATAGATAAATCGAAATATTCTTTTGGGGTCTCCCATCTGCGTCCTGAGCATTCTTGAATTTCAGCGCCTTTTTCAACGACTTTCTCACTCAGCCCAGTGCATAAATTTGTTGTCAACTCGAGTTTCTCTATGTCGTTGCATTGAGAAATCCATGGTATGCACCGTCGAACATCTGGGAACGCTGGTATGACTATGTCGTCACGGATTGCCATCTCCCCTTTCATGAGGATATCTGTGAAAAGATCATCAAGTCCGAAGAAGCAAGCTGCGAGATAAATAGACTCTGTGGTGTATGGGTCAACAAGCACCCGAAGAAAACCAGATAAAGTTCGAAGTCTGGCAGCATGAACACCGTTCGAAACTTCGAGAATCCATATCCAGACTCGTGGTGCCGTTTTATGACCCAGGAAATGCCGTTCCACTGCTCCGTATTCCGGTGTTCGTAAACACTTGCGGCTGTGGTAGTGCCATGTCATTGCAGCATATAATGTGAGGCTGACAGTCGTCTCATCCCCCGATTTCGATGCGCGGAGATTGGTCCAGTCACTTTCAGATGGGCTGCTGTTCGCAAAATGTAGCAAACCCCTTAAGCAAGCCTCTGCAATCCAGGCATGACATAAATGTGCATCAAATCTCCGTGCCAGGTAGTCGCGTGCCGTTGTATGAATTAAACAAAGTATGTTCGGGCCTTCATCGTAAACAGCCAAGCCATGGTAAACAGACAGAATTAGCGCTAAGTTCAGATCTTCGGCATACAGGCCTGCCGGTTTCAGTCTCCCGCTAATGCCCCGAACGACTGAATCTAGTGTCATAGGCTGATCTGTGAACGTCAAAAACTCCAGAATTGCGTAGGCCAGGAGACGTCTCGAGATTGTCTGCTGATCGACATTTTGCTTAAGCCTGCGATAAAGAGGTTGGAGATCCGTCGGCAAATAGTCAATCATGGCAATCATCTCATTTTCTGTTGCTGCATGAGTGAGCTCTTCCAGTTGCAAATGTACCCATAGGAACCTAATATTTGTCAGAACTGTCAATAGTAGTTTGGAAAAAGGGAAGATAAAGCGAGCGACCTACATTCCCTGGACACGTTTTATTAGACTGTGACAGATATATTGCTTGGTGTCGGGGCTGAGGTCTAGTCCCGACCTCGCGAAAAGTTCGTTCGATTCAACCTTCAAGTACACGAACTTCCGAATGTCATCTTCAGTATCCGATGGCTGAATCTTAAGTTGTCGGTATCTGCCAAGGCGGTTGATCTCTGGAAAGTCTCGACTTGAAATCAAAACTTTGAATTCCAGTTTGAGACCCTTGAACAAGCGGTCGATTGTAACGTGTAAATCCCATCGTTCTTGGGGCTCAAATTGGTCAACACCATCGATGACCATATATAACCGCTTAAAAGGCTTAGTCGCTGCGCGGAACAAGGCCCAAAGCTCGTCCAGCTGAATACACTCGGGGTATAGTCCTTGAGCGACCCACTTATCATATCTTTCCTCGATGATGTTATAGCCCAGGGACATGCGGGAAAGAAGTTGGTGAAGAAATGTGAGGACAATTGACGCATTTTTCGGGGAATTGATGTTCGAGAAATAAAAATAATTCAGCATTTGGGTGGTGTCGTTCTCGATACAGTGTGCGATTTGGTCGATGACAGTGGACCTGATTTATTTCTTTAGCAATCGAACAATTCACTCTTAAGAAAATTCCTCACGCAATGTATGTTTTTCCATGGCCAGCTTCGGTTGTGTTAGTATCGAACTTTTGGGGCTAAGGATGTTCTCAGGGGACCTACGAAGTCCCTGAAGCCAGAAGACGGATGAATCCGGTTGTTCCTTCCACTGTCTAAATTCCTGTCGCATAAAAGGCCAGGCGCCTGTGTTGGGAGCAGCCGAGTGGCGGATCTGTCGGTGTGTTCTGCTATAAGGGGACGAGGAGAGCCAAGCAAGACTTTCAAGCCTACGCTTGTTCGCAAAGTAGAGATTTTTAGAGTTTTGACACTGTCGTTAAGATCCCCAATTGGAGGGAACATGGAGATCAAAGTCTTCGCATATGCAGCGGCTGTGGCAGAAGCATAGCCTTGCCAGCTCTTGTTCTTATGTGAGTCGGCGTAATCACATATCCCTCGAATGATAAGGCAATGGAAATCGTTGACAAGTCCTGCGGCTTCCATTTCAAAGCAAATCACTCCGCCGAGTTCCTCACTTAATTGTTCTCTCTCACGGGCATTTTTGATAACCCTGTTCCCTGAAGCGATGGTTCCATAATGTATGACTACATTTTTGTCGCGTGGTTTCCTCGTAAGACACTTAGTCTCATCACATTCAGCGCATGTTTCTCCACCAGCGTGATCGTAGGCTGCGTGGAATAGAACATCTGGTCCTGCGTTCTCTCGCCGAAGCCCTTCCAGCTTATTCACTCGCAATAGGTGTTCTGCGATCAAGTCTCGCCCCTGAAAGCGGCTTGCCATAAGCTGCGTAATGGCCTTGAGCAATTTACTCGGCGGGCTATTCAAGAAGCCCGTCCGCTGAAAACCAGTCGTCGTCATCTTCCCCGAGTCATATTGTACGACGCCTCCATGGGCCTGATTTGGCAGACCGACCACCACATCGCCAAGTCTAATATCCGCATCTCTTCGCGGGGCACCACCTCCGACTCCAACCATGAGCATAAATTGGAGGTTCGGAAATGCGGCCTTCATCTCCGCCGCCACCCATGCTGCGGGGCTGGGGCCGATGCGGGCATGCGGGAGAGCAGCAATAACGACGTTATGGCCGACAATCTTACCGAAGGTGTAGATGTTTGTATCTAGGAGACCTTGTGACGGGACTGTGTGAGTTTCGTCCAGGAGCGCTTGAGCAGCAGCCAGCTCGATGGGCAGGGCACTTATCCAGCCGATAGTGTAATCATTGGGATGAAGTTGCGTGCCTGCCATCCTATCCTCAACGTATAGAATATCTTCTCTCGGGGTGCAGGTGCTTTCAAATAATGTACAGTATTAGTCTGGTAGATTGAGGTCACTTATGTGAATGGTGAGTGTCTCCCCTCTTCTTACTCCCCTGCAAGCTGCAGTCTATCACAGCATTGCAGGCTTACATTCATCACTCGATCCCACAATTAACAGCACAAAGTTGATTATACTTGACTTGCAGAGAAAAATATAAGCTGCAAAGAGTATTGCAAGATTCCCACCCGCATATAGACCCGGGGATTTCTTTGCTATAAACACATGAACCTCAGGAAAAAGGAGACGAATTCATTCACTTGCACGGTCTTGCTTAGGCTAGCTTCCACCCTGCCTGATACCAATGACATAACAAACCCCCTGCCGGTAACAATGACCGCGGCTGTTGCCCGGTCGGTAATAAGGACAGCCGCTAAAATCCATGGCAACTCTAGTGCTTGCCTTCAGGTGTTCTTTAGTCGCCTCGAAACCGCCAGACCCTGCACGTCGACTGCATCGTTGGCGAGACTTGATGCTTGGCTAGACCAACGTGGAACATACCCTATGGGCCGACTTGCATATCTATTCCAGGGACAGCACGTCCCTTCATAGATCGAAACTTTTCATACACACCGAGTACTCTGAATCTTGAGTTAGTACACCGTGTCTACCAAATAGCGGGATCCAGTTGGTCGTGGTCTGAAGAACACCTCAAAGAGTTTGTTCTCTGCTGCGCAGAGTTAACCTCGATTTGGGAGAGGCTTCATGAGTTTGAGACAATTTCTGACTGCATCAAGGACATGGCGGCATCGCAAATCTATCCTCTTGGTCCCGATATCCCTTCAGTTTGCAACGTCTCACCTCCAAACGAATGGAAACTCCAGGCATGCTTGTCCCTTCCAGCAATTCTAACACCACAACAAGAATGGCATCTCTTGCTTGGGGTCAAGGCCTTTCAGCGACCCGTGTCGAGCGGAGCTATCTGCCTTTTGACTGGCCGGTCTACGATGGATGGAGGCTGTTTTCGGATGACGTGCTTGTGATCGAGGACCTCCGTCCCTACAGACCACTGTGGTTGCCTCTTTTCGATAGATAGAGAGGCTTTACCAGCTGAGACTGATTGACCGAATCGACCAAATCGAGTCACCTGATGGATACTTGGTAGGAGGACCCAATAATGACGACCAGAGGGAACTGCTGGTTATTCTCTCCACGTGGTACACTCGCACATCTTCGGAATAAGCATATATAGATACAATAGGGGACATCTGACGGTGTGAGCATAGGCTCTATTTCGCTCATACCCCTAAGATTGGGAACCTCCATTCAATATTTCAGAAATGATGTCCTTTTATTACTTGATCGTGATCCCTTTCCACCTCCCCCTAGCCGCCTAGTTGTCCTTCAAGAATGATCAACGCGCGATTGTCTCTATTTCTCGACCGTTGTATGTAGTTACTCTGCTCGAGAGTCTCATGTCAGTAACACGAACTACAAGCAAATTGAAATTCAAACCCTCTAGGAAATAAGAGTGGCTGACTTGCGCATATTCCCTGCTCCTCCGATCCCGAACCTGACGTAGCGCTCTTCTAGATTTGATGGCGATCTAGCGCTCTGGGCTGCATCATTATGGGTGTTATCCCACGAGTGAAGTAGCGTTTCCCTGTCCAGGTTTTCCAGTGATAGTTCCCGCTCATCTTTGTGCGATCTGCGACGCTTTCTCCATTTGAAGAGCCCCCAGAGGCAAGGCATCCCCCACCAGGGAGTGAATGTGGTTGGCTTTGTGTTGGGTGTATGTTCACTCAATTGTTCGATCATCACTCTTCTCGCCCGCTCGAGTTCGGAATATTAATGAAAGCAGCCAGATGATGTTGCAGGCTACTTGGGGAATGGAGGACCAGCAGGCATAAATAGCCCCAAACCGAAGAAAATATTTGCGTATGAATGATCAGTGTTTATCGACATAGTGGGTTACCCAGACATTGTACGACCTTGGATGTGCACCAGAGATCAGGTCTGGCTACTCCCAGTCTCTATGCTGTGATTCTGCGGCGGGATATGAACATCGCATTTCCCCAATTTGTAATTGCCTCTCGGCGGAAGACTTAACCCCTAAATTCATCTCTTTGCAAACACCGGTGTCTGTGAGATGTGTGAGTTTTCGACGCAGCGTTTGTAGGGTCAAATGACATCCACGGGTGGTGTGTGTACCCGGAGTGTAAGCAGCCGACCTGTGACATGGTAGCAAAGACGAGCCACCGCGTATGAGGTTAAATCGAAAATCTCGAATCAATTAGAATTCCTTGGGTTCAAGAAGCCAGCAGTGTTCAATGCCAGCAATTAAGCAGCTGCGATCAAGTTAATCCAAATCTCAGATGAATTTCTGTTTTGAGGCCCCGACTAGATCTTTGGAGTGGATACTCCGTACTTGTTTCATCTTGAACAAACGGCGATTGTGGGCCTTGACAGCCAATTCAAATGGTCCAAGCGCCATCTGGGGCCAGAGATCGAGCCGTGTCGCGTAATTGCGCGCGAAAGCCTGGCAGAGATTATGCGATATCCGAGTATGTGCGAAACGGTGGTCCGTGATGGGGCATCGTGTGTCGTACGAGTAGAATTCAGAAACGTCGATCTCGTTTCAACATTAAGATGATGATCCTGAAACACAGTACCATTGCTGGAGACTCTAAGTGGACAAGAAAGATAACGAGTACGGAGTAGCCCTGACGCCAATTACACGAGAAGCGCAGGTCCCGAGTGATGATTTCTCCGGGCTTGGCAACACGAGTTACCGGATGCAGTCCCCCTAGACAGATTCAAATCCAGAGGAATGTATGATGTAGTCAACCTTGGAAGCCTGTAGTTTGTACTCTCGGTACTCCCCACGCCATACAGAGAGAGATGGAAATAATGCCTGAGGCCATTTTTCCCATTGCTTGGCTTTCCCCTCATTTGCCATTCCTTTCTTCGTCTTTGCTTCTTTTCTTCCCCCGGACTTCCCAATGTGCCGCATTAGATCTCCCAAGGAATACTCATTCGTTTTTTAATTCTTCCTGGTTCTAAAGGCTGTTTGGGCGCTGCGTCGCCTCCCCCTCATCATGTTGCTCAAGCCTGCGACACCCCTCACCATATTGCTTCTGATCGCCTTTGCGCTACTGCTCCTCTCATGTCTTTCTACGCCCATTATTAAAGGAATTCCCTTGGCAACCTTCAAGGATGTCGATTATGGCGTCTTTGGCTACTGCAAAGGGGACACCTGCACCAATATTCATGTGGGATACACTAGCAGTAGGTATCCCCCCTTTCGTTTCTGCCTACTCGTGGCTAACCTTCATGCAGATGATATCAGTAGCACCGGTGACGATTTCAATCTGCCGTCCAGCACGCGAAAGTCGCTCTCTTCAATTCTGATCATCCACCCAGTCGCCGCCTTATTGACCCTCATTTGTCTATGCCTGGCTGCTGCCGCCCATTTCCACGCCCCTTCCCACTCACCGCGCTTCCTCTTGGCATTGCTGATTCTGCTGTTGCCGACCCTGCTGGTGACACTTTTGGCCTTCCTCGTTGATATCTTGCTATTTGTGCCGCATTTAGGATGGGGCGGTTGGATCGTCCTGGCGGCGACCATCCTACTCGTCTCGTGCGGGGTGGTCACCTGCGCTATGCGCCGGACCCTCGTGAGCCGGAAGGCAAGAAAGCGCCGGATTGCTGAAAACGCAGAAATGAGTGGGGAGAATTACTACAACCGACAGAATGGTAATGCAGCTGCCGCGCCGGCTCCAGCTCCCGCCGAGCCCAAGGAGCCTTTCGTGTCCAATTCTCTCACGTCCGACTCTGGTCCAACGTTCGCGACCTTCCAAACGGATAGGCGTGGCAGCGACGATGATCGCACACCACTCAATTCACGAACGCCCATGAGTGACATTCCTCCACCTCCGGACCGTCGCGACACCCCCTACCGCGCCCAACAAGACGAACTAGGCAATATTCCACCCCAGGGCGCGAGTCCCTACGGTGGAGGCTCTATGTCGCGCAACCCCTCTGATCCACGCCTTCGTCCTCAATACTCGGATGGCAGCATGGGTTCTCGAAGGGGCGGCGCACCACCTGGCTTCAATGGACGCGGGCGAGGTGGCTACCCACCTCGGGGTGGACGCGGAGGGCCTTATATGGGACCCCCTCGTGGGCCTTCCCCGGGTGCACGAGGTGGCTACGTGGGACCTATACCCGGTCGCGGCCGCGGTGGAATGGCGCCAGGCCGAGGGCCGCCCGCTGGTTACGGACCTGGCCCCGCCCACAGCTTCGATGCATATGGCCGCCCTGCATCACCTCCCCAGGATGATCCCTATGGATATGGACCCTCAGCAGGTCCAATGCGCCAACCCTCTCCCGGGCCCATTGGCATGGCCGTTTCACCTGAAACAGTGGGCCAGGCCATTGAAATGCAACCGCAGACTCGGCCTCAATATGACGACCGAGAACCCATGAGTAGTGTTCCTCATGCGCTGTCTACTGACTACAATGCTCCCCTTGAAAGCCCAACGAGCATGTACAGTCGGCCCGAGTAAGTTTATATGTTGCAACTCCTGTTTCTTTCTTCTCTTATTGACATGCTCTACCTAGGTCTTACATTCCCCCTCGTGCAGGCTGGGGTGCCAATGACCCCCGCACAGTATCCCCTCGGCCTCCTGGCACATCACCCCCTCTTGGTCCTGGTGGTACGGCCTATTACGAAGACGTAGAGCCTCGTTTCGCTCGCCGGCCATCCCCTCACAATGATACGGCCATCCCCCCTTCTTTGACACCTGGAGGTGCTCACTGTAAGTATTGACGACCCGTTATGTTGATCGACACATACTAAAACATCTTCTAGTCTAATGATTCCTGCTGGCTTGGAGATGCCACGTCCTTCTCGACATGATCTATATTCCCCTTTCTTTACACACTTCGCGATACCCTTTCTTTCACTTCTCTGGCCAAATTTGGATACCTTTTCCGTTCGATATTATCGCATCATGAGACAATCTAAGGAGTGGAATCACGGAGTTGCTCTTCTGAGCTGTTTTTTCGCATCTTCTTCCCCTCGTCTTTTTTTGAAATGTTGGATCAAGGCGAGTCCCAGTTACCCAGCTGCACTCTACCTGCAATTCCATGTATAGCAACGGATGGATGATGTACAGATATGGGTTTCCCATTCTATTGGCTTTCTCTGAGACCAAAAGCACTTCATGTTACTTCTGGTTTGACTCTTTTCTGCCTTCTTTTCTCTTCCACTGGTTGGACCCAATTATTTTCCATCGGAATGTCATATATTTCCTTTCTGTGACCAAAGGTCGGGAGTTTTCTTTCCCAGTAACAATCGAACCTGCCCACCTTACCCTTCGCTCCTTCCAAGCTTTATGTTGGATCCAACTTTCCTGAAACATGGCATCCACGTGATATGACGTCGATCGTATCTTCCATCTTGGCCGATCTTTTGATGTCCATGTCACCAGGCTTGTCACTAGGCTTGTCCAAAAGCTTGGTTTCTTTCTACGCCACTCAAATCGGCTGGATTCCCCGCTTTTGTTCCACTCGCCATGCAACTACCGAGCGTTTCGATTCTCACAATTCTTCGAGGAAGACCGTAGCCTTGTGGTGGATCGTTCTCGGGCGAAATGAACGACCCTGGCTTGGATGATGCTATCGCCGATGAGCCAGTTGCTTTAGACGAGGCCTCCACTAATCCAAAAGAACGGAGAGGCCCTGAAGGAAAGCTATCTTCCCAATATCCGCAAGCTGCTCGGTGGTGGCTTGCAAGTACCGCATATCCATTGATGGCAGTATGTCAGACATGGCAACACGCTCCTAACATCTTCCGACATCCTATTTCTGACGTGCTACTTCTTCTAGGGTACATTTGGTCCCATGGCTAGCGCATTCAACATTTGCTCCCTCTCACAGCCATGGCGAATGGATCTTACAAGCGGCGGTGGACTAGACATTCCAGATCCAAAGTGGTATGCGTTTACCCATCAATCTTACAAGTATACCGCTAAAGTTTTCGTGCAGGGTCACATCAATCAATGCGGTTTCGCTAGTGTCCGCACTTATCGCCAATCTCGCCCTCTCCCTGAACATGGCGCGCCGCATTCGCTTTGAAATCGCCCAACCAATCATCGTCATTGGGTGGTACATTTCATCGGCACTGTTAATCGGTATACTTATTCCATTCGGTGTATTGATGTACAAGCCCGAGAACGATGGGAGGATATACTCGCAGAGCTATTACCACGGCACCTTTGCCGCGGGAATCTACTTCATTATCTCTTCCTTAATGACAGTGACCGGGTACGGCGCCTGGCGAGACCACTATAGTCGCGAATACAACTTGACAACCAGCCAGCGGACCTTGATGCTCCAGACAATCATTTTCTTCATCTATCTTCTCGGCGGTGCGGCCGTGTACGCGAGGATAGAACACTGGCGCTTCCTGGATGCCGTTTACTGGGCAGATTATACCCTGCTCACTATTGGAGTTGGTAACTTTGCGCCAACCACGCATCTTGGCCGTGGACTTTTGTTCCCATATGCAGTGGGAGGTATTATCATCCTTGGCCTCATCATTTCTTCTATCCGAACCCTGATGCTTGAAAAGGGTCGGCAGAAGATTGGTGACGTCTTAACGGCTCATACACACAAATTCCTGGTCAAGGAAGCATTTTCGAATCATTCTCGTTTGCAGGGAATCGTTCCACCGTTGGATGATCAGACCGCCAAAGACGAAGGGCGGAGTGACCGTGAACAGCGCAAAAGAGAGTTCATCGCAATGCGCCAGGTTCGCCAACTAGCCACTATCCAACACAAGTGGTTATCCCTGCTCATGTCTTTCACTCTTTGGATGACCATGTGGCTTATTGGTGGAGTGGTATTCTGGCGGTCCGAGTCAGATGCGCAATGGTCTTATTTCCAGGCTCTCTATTTTGCATATACAACTCTTTTAACCATAGGGTATGGTGACATATACCCAGTGAGCAGTTTGGGGAAGTCTTTTTTCGTTTTCTGGTCTTTGCTTGCTGTTCCAACTATCACCATTCTCATTTCGAGTATCGGTGATACGCTTGTCCGGTTTATTCGAGATATTACTTTGTTCATTGGGGAAATCACAATCCTACCAGGTGATCAATCTTTTATTGATCGGACCAAAGATTTGACCAAGGTGTCTTGGACCGGGTGGTGGTTGGAAGAAACCACAGGCGAGAAGAGGAAACAGTGCCCAGATGAGAATATAGGCGACCGTCCACCCCTCGAGGCGGAAGAGAAGAAGAAAGAGAACGAAGCCCAGGAACGCGGTGATGTCGCAGCGGAAAACATCCATCACTATCACTATCTCCTCTTCCGCGAGGTGCGCAAATTGATGGAACAGGCTTCAAGCAACCCAGAAAGAGAGTTTGATTACGTGGAATGGGAGTACTATCTTGGTTTAATTGGGGGTAAGAATCGACCCAGTATATCTGGTGATGAGCATGGCGATGCGGCACAGGCAAAAACATGCGACTGGGACTGGCTTGACAAGAAGAGTCCCTTGCTCGGTCGAAAAAGCGAAGTTGAGTGGCTGCTCGGGGCGTTGACGGAAACTCTGGATCAGGAGCTCCAAAGAGCCAGCGATGTGCATCCTTCTGTTGACAAGCCAAGTAAATGTATCGATACTCTGTACGAGAAATAAGCTGACGACTATCGATGGAAACACACATTCCAATTTTTGGGCTGCGGCGTCACGTTTTTGCTGCCTCTTCAAGATTTGTTCTATACATCCGAAAGCATTATCAAAGTGAATGATCTATAGTCCATCCAGAGTCCTCGGTATGTGGGTTGTCGAGCCAATTATGGGCTAGAGATAGGTCATAGCTCAGACCCGGGATGGCAGCAAACTCACCCAACTCGTTGGGAAAAGACGAGAGAAATCCATCGAAAGGAGGAATAGAGTCATGAGGCTGTTCCTCGAACTGCAAGTCCACATCATCCAACGGAAGGAGATCGGTACCCTCCATGAGATCGCCTCGCCATAATTTAGCCCATTCTTTGAACTGATCGTAACCAGTAACGTCATCGGTGTTTTCACCTTTTTCCTCGGCGGTATGATTATGAAGGCGCTGCCTTGCACGCTCAAGAGCTTCGATGACGGCGACTTCCGATCGCGCAGATTCCAATCCTGTACAGATTTGGCGGATAAGCCCCATTCCCTGAGTCAAAGTACTGGAGATTTTGAGGGTTGGCTCATTCATGCGATGGGCTATCAGAGCCAGTAATGCAACGCGACATCCGTTGAATTCGGTGTATGAGACGCGTGCCAACCCGACGGAGTCATGTAGGAGTTGGCAAAGTTCGATTACTCTGACTGCAGCGTGGAAAGAGTCACGGCGGAGAATGTTCACGATTTCCGGAACTTCGTGGGTTGGTGATCCCGGTTCGGCATATGTGGTCCCAGTTGCACTCTGGGATATGATGAATGGTCGACCCATGAAAATTAAGGTCGTTGTGTAGTATATCTCCAGGTGAACATTACAACGGAAGAATTTGCCATCGGGAGCGAGATCTCGACAGTGGATTGTTGTGGGCAGACTGTCCCACCAGGAGCTGAGTCGACTTCTCAATGCGGCAAGTTGTCGAAGGTATTTCTTCTTGTTGGGCTTCTGGAAATGCCGCAAAGACTTCATCACTTCTGATGCCTTGGCTAAGTGGTTGGTCAACACTATTGCTGCGGTAAAGTTGGGTAGATTGGTATATTGATCGATTGGTCGCAAGGCCGGAATATCCACGGGCATGGGCGCATCGATGTCAGAAGGCGATACCGATACAGGCCTACCATGAAGAATGCCTATTCGACTGTTCGAGGTGTTAAAATTGTGTGGCTCAGCGTAAGGATGGCAGAATTATCTAAACGCCCTTACCTTTCCAGAGAATGTGCAGACCACCAAAGTCGATTTCGTACCTCGATTATCTCCGCAGGTATGTTACCTTCAATCAGCCTGCGGTGCATGCCATTTTGGATGGCCATTTTGATGGCCAAGCCATAATATACGTACGCCAGACCGGCTGTGTCGATTGGGAATGTATAAACTCCCAGCAGCAAGAATGCCTGAACTGTTTCCACGCTTGCAACGGTGATAAGATCTGGAATGAGTCGACAAGAGTATCGATAGAGTTCCAGGCCAATTTGATCATCGGGTATCATTTCAACGGGGTTTTCACTGGAAGATGTTGCTTTGGCATGCATGTGTGCAAATTGCGTGCCGATAGCAAAGGTCATGAGAAGAGTACATATCCACCCTGCGTCATTAATAGTAAGTGGTCGCTCGTTGGTATAATAAAAGTTCAGTTTTTTCCGAAATGTCGCTTCATGGAAGTAAAAGTAGTTTGTTTCACTAAATTTCATGAAAGCATTTGTCAAGAACTCGGCGATGTGCTTTGGGGGGAAGTATGTCCTGGCGAGGGTTATGCAGGATCCAGATGATTGCAGATCAGTGGCGCGAAAGAAGCCCTGCGTGTGGTCGACGCCCTGGTTTCAGTCAGCAGATTTTTCTGATGTTTCCACTGGTGCTCTTGGTGAGCAGTACACAGTGGTATTTGTCAAAGTACCTTGCGTTGCCCAGCCTGGTCACCAAGGCTTCGCAGTCGTCGCTCGAGCATTCTTGAGAAGTTCCAATGAGATAGTTCCCCGGAGTAATCTTTGAGGTTCTGTCAGCTGGAAGTTTTTCAATCCTTGGAGGCAATGAAATACATACGCATTGTGCTGGTGGAAAGAGTATCTATAGAATAATCATTGGTTGGTGTGTCAATGTGGGGTTCGGTCGAATCACTGTCCGGATGATCTCGGTCATCGTCTTGCGTAAGTTTGTCTGCAAGCTCTTTTAGATCGCTGGTCTCAAAAGAGATATCGCCCGCGAAATGTTTGATGATTCTTTGCATTTGGATTTCTTTCGCAGACTGTGTCTGAGGTCCGCTGTTTTCAACACGATGGGATTTCAATCTCATACAAGGTCAATATCAGCGACCTCGAGTTCTTTTATCAAGACTCACTCTGGCAGATCGTTTCTTGTGACTGATGTTGGCTGTCTACCAACATTGTCAAAATGACATGCTCTTTGGTGTTGCTGGCAACGAGTGCATGGGTTGCCTCCACCACCTTGATCAATCGGTCAGAATCGGTCAGCGACATCGCAGGGAATTGATTTAAAGTTACATTTTTCCTTGTGCTGGCGACAAGGCAGACATCTAGGGCGTAGACAGTTAGCCCTAGGATCAAGCATTTACTGGCATGTGTTGCTCACGCTTTTGCTGCCCTCTTGCGCAGGGAATCAGGTACACGAGGTCGCTTTTGCCGGCCCTTATGTATCCTGGTACTTGGTTCGGTCATTGTACAAGATCTTCATACTCCTTATGAAGTAAATGGTACGAGGATTAACGCGGAGAATACTGCTGGTGCGGTTTGCATGGTTTGCCGCTATGACGTAATCAACGAGACATCTATACGACGCATAGAAGTTATCATGTCCAGGCACCAAGAGACTTATCATTAATATTCTCTTCAGGCACAAATCCCATTGCTCTTTGCAATTGATGAATTATGAGCGCACTATCATTGAGTTGAGGATTCGAACTTGGGGTTCCATACTGGGCGACGGCCACACTTTGTGTTTATGCATTTCATAATCTTTATGAAGCTAGGCATTAGTAATAAATGACACCAACCTTGGAAGGGACTCACTCACACGCATTTTGCACAGTCTTTCCCCTTTCCTATGATTCCACTACTTTATGAAATGCATAACTATGGCACTATTCGGTAGAATTCAGAGAAGTGTACTAGAAGTGATTAATAATGAATAACTCTATTTTATTGATATTTCGCCATATATAATGCCATCCCAGGCATGTGCACCCAGGACCGAAAAGAGCGCCTTCATGTCCTGCGCAGTTCCCTCTTATCTATTTTCCTCAAGTTCACGGAGCTTTCGACAATTGAAGGTCATTCCCTACGCCTTTGAATCGATATTTATTGGGCACTTTTAACTGTACTATGGCACCCACTGTCCTTGTGACAGGCGCAACTGGCTACCAAGGATTTGGGACCGCTCGACACCTTCTAGCTGCCGGCATTGGTGTCAATGCTCTTGTTCGCGACCCATCGAAGCCAACTGCAGCTGCACTGGAAAAGCTCGGAGCTAGGCTATGCATTGGTTCCTTCGATGATTTTGACTCATTGAAGGCCGCAGCTAAAGGAACCTCGGCCGTCTTCCTGAATGTGATGCCAACCATTCCTAACTTTGATTCCGAAGTCCAATATGCCAAAAACATCATTGACGCTGTCAGGCAGTCCGGAACCGTCACTCACATCGTGTACTCGAGCGTGGCCATGACCGGAAAACATGAGACGTTCCCTGGGTGGGGTCCCGATTATCCGATGGCATGGTACTGGACTTCAAAGGCAGCCATCGAGTCAGCTGTGAAAAGCTCAGGATTTCAGCACTGGACGATTCTTCGGCCCGCATTCCTTATGTACAACTATCTCTCACCTCGAGCTGATCATATGTTTCCCGAATTGCCCCAGAGTCATGTCTTCCTCACCGCATACAAGGAAGACATTGCAATGACTTTACTGGACCCCGATGATGTGGGAAAGTTCGCCGCAGCAGCCATTCTTGACCCGGATACCTATCATCAAAGTGAAATTGACCTTGGTGTTCAGGCATTGACGCCCGAGGAGATTGCTAGGTCTTTGAGTCGGGCTAGTGGAAAGCAAATCAAAGCAAAGTTCTACACCACCGAAGAAGTGATGTCGCTTTCCAAAACAAACCCACGTCTCACCGCACAACTGTGGGCGAACGATGTCGGGTACCAGGTGGACCTGGAGGCTCTGAAGCGGTATCCCATTACGCTTACTAGCTTTGATGAGTATCTCCAAAGCAAGAAGGAAGATGTTCAAAAGACATTCTCTTAAAGGATAGGACGTTCTTGTGCGGTACCATACAACTTGAAGATGACAATCGGACTCCGGACAAACCGATTTCAGGGTGATAGGCCGTCAAGAAGAAAATAGAACTCTTCCGTGATATAAAGTATTATACGTAAAACTTGCGTTCTAGAAGAATAGAAAGGCTATTCTTGGAAACAAAATAACTTATAGCTAATCCTAAATAGGCTATGGCATGTTATGGTACCATTTGAGAAACAAAGCGTCAGTATGTATAGGGGAATCTGTTTTCGTGTCCGACTGTATTTCAAATACACACGATGTCAAGTCCGTGAGGACTCAGTCGGGTACGGGTACCCGGCCCCGAAGACGATAAAAGACTCGCATCTCTTAATTCTACTTAAGTACTAGTAACTTCTAAAGTTAATTGACAAGACCCAAGAGCTTCATCCAGACCGCCATCACTTCAAACAGTTTTCTAAGTTGTGAAGGTTTCTCCTTGTGTGAATATTGACTAAGTACTTGCCATGGATGAAGTGTCCCCCGAGCAGTTTGTTACATTGAGGCCACTAGGTAGGGCTTGGAGCTTTATCTTCTTTGACTCCTCTCACTCTTATTAGGCCACGTCGAAAAATACTCGACGACACGGAGTCACCTGGGAATATATAACAATGTTGGACTGACAGCGCGATACAAATGGTCAGTCGCACTACCAGCATCAGTCAAGTCGACTCTCTTTCATGCTCTTTCCAAACTCATTTACAATCACCCAATATTATCGGCCGTTCCATTGGGCATCGAGACAACAAACCCTTACTTCGTGCGACTTCCGGAGATTTGCCTCGACGATATTGTCACATTCGTGAACAAAGATCTTGACCCTGCAAGTCCACGTTGGAAGGAGGCTCTCGACAAGACGCTGGAAGAGCAACATAATCGTCCCTTCCGTTTTGATCACAACAAAGCCCTTCCTTTCTGGAGAATGCTTATTCTGGAGACCACAAAGGCACCCATGGCTTTCACTCTTGTGTTCGTATTCCATCATGCACTCATGGATACAAAAAGTGCACTTTCTTTGCATGAAGAGCTGGAGGCGCACATGAGTGAAATCAACAACCTCGTTAGCATTGTTGACCCACCGCGAACCATCAATTCCCCATCCTGTGAATTGATTCCTCCCCTAGAGGATCTGTATACTCTCCATATGTCTCGAGAATTCATAGAATCCCAGGAGAAGTACAGTGAGCCTAGTCCCGACAGCTGGACAGGAAGTCGGCAGACCATACCAGTGACAACTCGTTTTGAATCTTTATGGCTTTCCGTGTCTCAGACAAAGGCTCTTGTGGCACTGAGTAAGAAGGAAGGCTCATCGGTCACTGCAGTCCTCCAAACCCTTATCGCAGACTGCCTTTTTTCAAACCTGCCACCAGAATATAACACCCTTCAAGCCGACTGCGCAGTCTCATTACGGGGATTTCTCCCGTATCCAGTCACAGCAGCAACTCTGGGCTGCTACGTTGGATCAGTATCCACTGTATATCACCGAGCACCCTTTGACTGGCACGAAGCTCGCCGGACCAAAGCAGTGATCAATCACGCCATGGCGCAAAAAGGAGGTGATATGGCTGTTGGATACTTGAGATTCATTGAGAATCAGCACCACTGGATGATGGGAAAGTTAGGTCGAAAACGAATGGCTGCCTTTGAGTTGTCCAACGTCGGTGTGGGGTCTCCTTTGCGCAAGGAATCGTGCTTCGAGGTTGAAGACATGCTATTCAGTCAGAGCTCCAGTGCCTGTAGCGCCGCGATCAAGATCAGTGCCGTGACAGGCCGAGATGGCCAATTGGCCTTGGGATTTACTTGGCAAGAAGGGGTCGTAGACGATGAGCTGATTGGCTTGGTTTCTCTTCATCTCAAAAACGCCTGCGATCCCGCCAGGTGGAAATGATGTCGAGATCGTAGTGACTGTCCGAGTCATTTTTCCCGGGGATCAACAGTTTCTAAAGTTGATTGACAGCATGAAATGTGAAATGATGCGGTGAAAGAGAAATATATATGCGTGATTGTGGTGGTATGTGATCGCCAAATGAACGACTTTAGGATAGGAAGCCACGCAGTCGCTCTTTCCCATGTCTCAACTTTGGATTCCTTCGACTTTCGGCTTCTGTAGCTCCTGAAGTCTCTGTTGAGTTACTTGTAACTATTCTCTCAACTTATGTTGATGCGTGGACTCCCATTTCCAGCCCAATCTCATAGTCATGGTGGACGCTCATTCGCCGATCACAGCGGGTGAGGTGGAGACCCAAACACCCCCAACTGCGACTCCCTCGACATTCCATCAGTCCGTGGCCTTGGATGCCGACTCCAGCTCCGTCTACTTCATGGCAGAGGACATACCTGGGGGGATCCCCCCGATTTCGGTTACACGGTCGGAACATGACGCGCAACCCTCCGAGCCCGACGAGGACCCTGATTTCACCATGAATTCGGCGCAACTAGACCTTGACGACCACAGCTTTATTCCTTCCGTCACCGACGAAAGCCTGTTCCAGCCGAGCGAGAATGGCGACGAACGCGTCAATAATCAAACCCTAATCGAAGAGCACGAGATGCGCCGTAAGTTGATGGACATCGAGTCCAGCTTCCTGCCGGAGCCATCCACGATCGACGTCGCCGCCAAAGGCCCCATGGTTGGCGCAGACGACACATACCTGGTCGGAGTGCCGAAGGAGGATGGCGCCGATACCACGCAAGACTCGTCACAGCTGTCATTCGCAGAACCGGAGGCCGACCAGACCGAGCGGAACGATGAGGACCCAAGGTCTCAAATGGACCCAGAGACAGCAGGCCCCCCCGAAGACGACGACCCTATAGAGCAAAACGACTCAATGATAGACTCTCTCTCCTCATCACCTACGGAAGCAGCTGTGCTGCGCCGAAATCAATCTACGCTGTCTGAAAATGCGCGCGACAACAGCCAGTTATCCCACGATGAGCGCCCGTTTAGATCCGACTTCTCCATGGCCCACAACGAATCCCAACTCACGCCCTCGAAGCTGCAAAATAATTCCCGCAGCTTATCACCCGGCGCATCAAGGCTGTTTAGCGACCAGAGCGACAATGCGGGGAGCGGTCGGAGACCGAGCCGCCCCAAGTACTTGACTAGCCGCCAGTCATCGCATCGCCTGTCTCGCTCCTCAATGGCAAGCAACAATACGGAAATGACCAACAGTGATGCTACATTGGGTGCAGATTATGCTCTCCAATCCGGCGGGGCGATCTCTGACAACTACGGTAGTCTTAATGCTGGGAGCCGTGCTCAGGTGGCAAGGACGACCAGTTTGGGAAGCATGGCATCAGGAGTCTCGGGATATAGCGAAGAAAACTCAGTTGAAAAAAGAAATACGCCAGGTGCCGACAGTAACCTACAGACACTGGAGGAGGAAAGCTCGCCCAAATCTCGCGCGGGTCCTGCCGCGGAAGAAGAAGACGTGTCAGCACCGGCGACACCGAAGGCGAAGCCGCAAGAGAGCGCCGTTCCCACCGACACAGTGATCGCTGAGCGTGTGAAGGGCATCCAGGTCCCTACAACCTTTGCGCAACGGTTTCGCGAAGACTTCCAGCCAAATCAGGAGAAGCGTGCCGGGGCTTCGACTCCGTTTGCTAAGAGTGGGCGGAACCTGACCCTGAAAGAACAGAGCAGCACGATAGATCGCCTGGCAAAGGAGAACTTCGACCTCAAGATGCGGATCCATTTCCTCAACGAGGCATTGAACAAGCGGTCTGAAGAAGGTATCAAGGAGATGATCTCCGAGAATGTCGAGCTCAAGTCTGACAAGGTCAAGCTCTCAAAAGATAACCAAAGCCTCAAGCGTAAGATTCGAGATTTGGAAAAGCAAGTGAAAGACCACCAATCAGACAAGGACTCCATGGTCAATCATGATCCCGAAGGGTCAGAAGAGGGTGACCGTGAATCGGCACAAGATGAAGAAATCATCTTCTTGCGCGAGCGGGTTGACACATACGAACTCGAGATTGAGCGTATGAGGTCAGAGACCATCGCACGAGAGAGCGAAAAGCGACGCTTAGCCGAGATGGTCAAGTCGCTCACGGACAATCGCGCAGGAGATTCCGAGGCAGGTGCACGAGAGGAGCGAGTAAGTCACAGACAGGCGCAAGTAATCAGATAGACCAGGGCTAACTCATATTAGGAAATGTGGAAGGACATCCTGGATGCAGAAACATCAGCGCGTGAACAAGCCGAAGAGGAGAATCGACGGCTTCGAGATGAATCTGTCCGACTTCGCAGTGAGATGTACAGGTCGGACCGCAATACTGACCACGGCTCTGCCAGCACCCTTGTGGTAGAGCTGGGACTCCTTAAGCAGGAGAATGCAGAGTTGAGGAAAGAAGTTAGTGCTCAGACATCCATGCTTACGTCTCGAAACCGAGAAAAGGAGCGGCTCTACCAAGAGATCGAGGAATTGAAGCTTGGTGAACGTCGCCACCCCCGATCAATGACTGGAGATAGCATCTTTGACCGTTCTGTCTCACGCGCCCATATCAGACCATCATCTCAGGCCAGCGATGGTGCCATTTCGCGTAGTGATATGGACCGTGATGAGCTAGAGGCAAGAAATGGACAGCTCCGGGACATGGTGGCGACCCTCAAACTTGATAACCAAGCGATTCGAGCCCAGCTCGAGGAATACATGGCAGAACTTGAAGCCCTCGACAAGGCTTACCAAGCCGACGTGGATCAAGCCGAAGAGGAAATCCTTGCAGCACAGCAGGAACGAGACCAAGCCTTACACATGGCCGATGAACGAGATGCTGCTTTCCAGGACTTGCGGGCCGAGGCACAGGAGGAGCTAGATGCACTTGGTGATGAGCTTGACCATAAAGTCTTGGAGTGTCAGCGCCAGAACGAGGAGTTGAAAAACCAAGACGAAAACCTCAAGATTCTGCAAGGCGAGATGAGGTCCGCCAGCGAAGGTATCATCCGCCTCGAGGAGGACGCACAAAACAATTTGTCTGCGTACAAGACCGTGCAACAAGAGCTTGAGGAGACCAACCGGGAGATGGAGTCCGTTGAAAAGAGCTTGTTCGAGGCCAATACTAAGGTGCAACGTTTGACTGTCCAAATCGAGTCTAGTCAGAACGAAATTGCATTCTTGCGTGAAGAGCAAGACGGCGACAAGATTCGCATCGGAGACCTGGAGTCTGATCTGAAGAACTACCACACCAGCCTGGTCAGCGAGAAAGAAAAGACCAGGGAACTCGAGCAAAGATTGGCGGACGAGCGGCATCAGCGTGAGGTTGTTGGAAGCAAGGAGAAGCAAGACGTCCAGCGCATCATGAACGAATTGAACCGCGAAGCCTCTGCTTCGAAGGAGGAAGTTCGACGACTGAAAAAGAGTCTTGCTGCCCAGGAAATTGAAACTTCTACCTGGCGAGAACGGCTGATGGACCTAGAGAACAATCTTCGAGAAACCCTGGGTGATCTCAGTGGAAGCCGGTCCAGCTTGATCACCAACATCATGAAGCTGCAGAAGGAGCTCGAGTCAACCGCGCTTGAATTGGAAAGCATTCGATCGCAGCTAGATGAAAAGGAGACGCTGCTTCGCAACCGTGACGCTCTGCTGGAAAGCCACGGGCTTGAGTCACGCAAACTTTCCGAACTCCTAGATCGTGAACGACATGCTCGTCGAGCGGATAAGCAGTCCTTTGAGTCATCCCTCAAATCGCACCAGCAGGCTTCGCGAACAATCACGCAGAGTAACTCGCGTATCACCGATCTGGAGAAGGCGCGTACCGAAGACCGTAAGCGATACGCATCGCTGGAGCAGCAATTCAAGGACCAGCTGAGTGAGCGCAACACTCTGTTCCTCAACATTTGGAGCCGGCTGTCGGGGCTTTGCGGTCCGGACTGGGCACACTCCAACAGTCTCATCAACGGCAATCTCCCGAGCCAGGAGGTCATTGGCAATATGTTGTTCTGGCCAGGCTTCAGTCGCAATCTTGTACTTGCGATGAAGACTGTTGAGACCGTTATGGCAGGGTTCAAGAATCGCATCAAGAGCGTCGACCACGAGTTGACCAAGCGTTATCATACACTTGAAATCTCGTATAACGGACGAATTAAGAAGCTTGAGCGCCTCGAAGAAGCTGTCAGAAATATGCGGCCAGTCCGTGGACAATCGGGCTCGTCGCCGGAGATGTCTAAGCTTCGTGGCGAGAACCGACTCCTGAAAGCAGAACTGAACTTGCTCCAATCCAACTCACGCGGACATGGCCCTGCTTCAGCGGGACCTCGTTCTCCCTCTAGAGCCTCAGCAGCGGAGTCAGAACGGTCCCTGGCGCGCTCTGGGTCCACAGTCGGCAACGAGCGGCCTCGGCCAGAGAAGGGTCACACTCGCAGTTCCACGGGTCTCCCGATTCCCTCTCAGTCATCATCAAGTACATTGACGAACAATGCTGGGGCAATGGTTCCACGCACCCGCAGTTCTCACAGTGGCTTTGATGGCCAGGATGAAAAATGGGTCCACCGGCTGCATGAGTTGGAGCGGCGATTGAAGTCTGAGCGTGAAGGCCGCCTTCTCGATCGCAGCGGTGCTCGCAAGCGACTTGAGGAGCGCGATGCCGAGAACCAGAGGCTTCGAGACCAGCTCACCCGAGAGCGCACACGGCGGGGGCCCTCTGGCACCATCACTGATGGCAGTCGCAACCGCCCGCCTGTTTCGGACGAAGCACCCAGTTCTAGTGAAGGTGAAGGGATTACTGTTGAGGTTGAGGTTTGATCGTGCTATCATGTATTCTTGTACAATATATCCCGGCGTCCGCATCAGGTTTATCACATATGGGTTAATGGTCATTCACGAGAGTTATGAGACGAAGACAGGCGTTTGTTTATGTGTTTTTCGGTTTTGCAACATGTTTATGGAATATTGTTTTTGTATTTTACACAAGTCCATCCACATATCCATTCAATCAATGAATCATCTTGTTATGATACAGAGTGGCCTAGCGCAAGGAAACCTTGAGAGAGAAATCCACAATGCCGGTCCCCTGGTGAATCGAGCTCGTTGAAAGGATATCCACATCCTCGCAGACGTACGACGGCGCATTCTCTTCCGTCAATCCTCCACTCACCTCAATCAAGAAGGCCTTCTTGGAAGCCCACTCAGACTTAAGCTGCTTTGCAGCGGCCCGCACCCCCTCCGGCGTAAAGTTATCCAACATAATAACATCCGCCCCCGCCCCAATCGCCGCATTGGCCTCCTCAACACTCCGACACTCCACCTCAACCTTCGTCGAGAATCCCCCCGTCGCCTTGGCAGCCTGCACCGCACGCGGGATGGCAGCCGCAATCGACTCAATCGATGAGGGATCTGCAACACCCCCGTCCGCAGCGGCGCGGTTGTTCGCACAGGCCCAGACGTGATTATCCTTCAACATGGTCATGGAGCTCAGATCGTGACGGTGAGGATCAGCACCACCGGCCAACATGCCGTATTTCTCTACGAGTCGGAATCCGGGTGTTGTCTTGCGTGTGCCGGCCAATGTTCCTTGCCACCCTTGTGCGCGCAGGGCAGATAGCATTGTGGCGCTCTTGCTGGCGATGCCGGAGCATCGGGCGAGGATGTTCAAGGCGACGCGTTCACCGAGAAGGATCTTGCGGATTGGTCCGCGGACCGTGGCGCAGTGTTGAACTGGGGCGATTGCTTCGCCTTCTTTGATGTGCCATTCGATCCTGGTCGGGTTAGATTGGGTTTAGGCAGACGGATTGGAGTGACATACGTGCAGCCTAGTTGCGAGAAGACTTCGTCGAAGAATGGAATGCCTGCAACGATACCCTGCTGGTTGTTAGACTTTGTCAATTGGTTCTGCGCGAATGGTGGTACCTTGCTCTTGCCGAGGAGTCGGGCTTCACCTTCTGACTCGCCGACGACGAAACCGCCATAGTCGAGACTGGGACAGTCCTCCTCTAACCAGGCAGTGATGTGGCGCTTGTAATTGCCAGGCAGTAGATGCCGTAAGTCCCCGTGTGCTGAAGCCATGTTTGAAGTGATCAAAGCGACATCTGCAGGCTTATCCCCCGCGCGGGGTGCACTCGGGTTGGCCCGGGACCATCACGTGCAGAACAGTAAACGGGCGATAGTGATGATACGCCACCTAGCGTACACTGCTAGCTTTCCTGTCTTCGGAATCTCAGTCTCAACAGTCAAAACAGCCGAATAGCTGTGTACGCAGGTGTCACTATGCCCTTCTGCATTTTGCCGCATGCTGGCACATACTCGCAGGGGTTATCACATATAAACACCCTATCTATTAGTATTATTGATAGAATGCATTCAAGTATACAATTGGAAAGTTAGGTAAATTGCTACCTGCTAGGTGGTGTTTGGTGGGAAACGTGTATTGTAGTCCCCAGCCGCGCAGTTGTCGAAATCCGGGACGTTTTAATACAAGCTACCACTTGTTGTTTCAGCGGTGTGACTTTCGAGCTGTCGAGCGTGGTCTTGGTTTTCGGCAACGAAAGAGGGAGTTGGGATTAGACCCACGGTCTAGGCACTCGCAGCTGCGGCGACGTTCTTGTCGCTTTTGGTTGTGGGGGTGACTGCGTCGCACGCTAGCGTGCTCCCGACGAGTGGCACTGTATCACGATTGACGACAATCCACGGGAGCCCGTGTGCCCAGACGAGGAGCGCCTCCCATCACAATGTCACATGAGATATCGCTTGGCATATAGAAATCGCGCCGCAGGATGTCCCATCTGGTTCAACTGGTAGAAAGAGAATTGTTCGCCATTGCTTAGCATGCCGTACACTATCCAATTGGTTTGGCCACGCTTTTTGCGATTGGCTTGAACCATTGCCATGTACGCCAGAATTTGGCCCTCACCACCCTGGGAGCCTTCCTGTTTGGCTTCAACCATGACAACATGGCATGCCATATGGTCATCCTCTCCAAAGAAAAGGCTATAATCTGCCCGACCTGAACAAATATGCGGCTGGCCGTGATACATGACTGGCCCCCAAGTGAACGCTATCCAGCGCAACTGTGAAAACGTTATCACCACACGGGTATCCTGGTTTCGTCATTCTCACACGGTCAAATATAGCTTGTGCCGACGAGATGTCACTTTGTAGGATGGCACGAATTGCAGGATAGAGTGGTTGTATAACCCTTTCGAGCGAAGGAAGAGTTTCGCACTTAACATAAAAGGGGAATCGAGTCGAGATGCTGGTGGACCTTCAGTGTTCTATACGTTGGAGGTACTGTTAGAGACTCATGTCTCCTTTAACGTCATCTGACTCACGCAGGTGACACGCTCTGGAGCGCAAAGTCCGGACATTTCTGTTGGTGTCGAGAAATCATAAGTGTACTGCTTGACTAGCTCCTCGTTTTTCAACTTCTTCCCAGCGATGTAAATTATGAGGTCGGAAAAGTGCAGTTCGTCCCGTGGTGCGATCCAGTTATCGTCACCGTCGAAGTGCGGGTAGGTAAATGGAGAGCTACCGATGGTCTCTTGGGAGCACCGCGGGGTGGTCTTCGTGGACTTCATCCCCCGTCTGCCTGCTTGGTTGATCCATCTGGGCTAGTCAAAGTCGTGGTTTCCCAGGAGCACCAGGTGGCGAAGAAGTCAACGACGACAGGGCCCTAGCCGTTGGTCACCTTTTCTTTAAAAAGAGAACTGAAGAAAGAATTGAAAAGAGAATTAGAAAGTGAAATTAGAAAGTGAAATTAGAAAGTGAAATTAAAAAGTGAAATTAAAAAGTGAACTAGAGAGAGAACTGAAGAAGAGCTTTGGTCACAATGGAAAGTGTGGGCAAGCTGGTATTACCGTTGATGGAAGGAACATCCCAAGTCGTAAACAACCTTGCACCGCGCTTCTCCTCTCTCATGTTTATCAGTACAAAGGTACCTAGGTACTGAGAGTGATTCGTTAATCTGAGCCTCAGTATCATCCACCCGTTCACCCCTCGCAATCGAAGACATGGACAACTGAACGACCTGAGAAGCCGGTGCCTGGTGGTCACAATTCCAGGAAAACCTCATGAGGGTGATATTTGAAATTCATTGAGGATTGGCTCATACTCTGAATGATACCAATCTACCGCGACAATTCCTTTCCTCTGGAGCTGGCGGAGTTGAAGGGTTCTTGACATCCAAAGAACCTGACGCTGATGGATCCCAAGAGTCCTTCCTGCAAATCGTGATCGCACATGGCCAACTCTCGTCCTGGAGGTTTAGGCGACATCTTACCCCAAACTAGGAATAAAAGACCAACAATGGCTGTCAGGTGACTGTGACGACACGTGACGGACAGGACCCTTCTTAGTGCAGAACATCATCTTTTCCCTAGCACGTAACAAGTATGGAGATCATTTGGTTAACAAGTATTCCGTGTGTCAGCACTGAATTATCTTGACTAGCTCTCTACTAGCCCACTAGCCTGCTCATATATTGTACGATCGACGGATCATCCCATGTCAAACTCCGTTTCAAAAACGATCAAAAGTGCCGCAAACCGGCCACCCAAAAAAGGAAGTGTTCTCGAAGAGCGTTCCTCCATTGGGCAACTTGGCACGGTCTCAGGCCGAACATCCGATCGGCATACGGAGTAACTACGGACGGAGTACGGAGATAGTACAGTAATCGGGCTCGGCACTGCAATTTTTCTTTCAGCTGACTTACAGTACACGGATACCGAGGTCCCCACTGTAAATGCCTCACTCCTTCCACGCCTTGTAGACATTCTTGCATCCGAAGATCTGGCCCTTCTTCAATAGCACCATGGACCGCCACTCTGGTTCGTTGATCGCGTTGACGAACCGACTAGGCTCCACGCAGAACCCGGCGCCTTCGCCGTGGGCCGGCGCGCCGTTGATCGACGGCACATTAATGTACTTGCCCGTGTAGAATTGGAATGCAGGTTCTGTGCTGTGGACCTCCAGATGCAGACCCGTGCGCGAGTTACTGAACTGCGCTAGGCGTCGGACCGGCAGCCCACGAGTGTCGAGTGGGACCTTGCTGGCATCTGATTCTAGAACGAAGACGTCGTCGATGTGTGCTCCTGTTGGAACCAGCTCAAAGGGTGTGGTCACATCACGAGGGAACTGCGCCACACCTCCAGTGGGAATGCCGGTGTCATCCAAAGGAAGGTAATCGGCTGTTGCGAGCTGTGCCTTGGTACCAGTAACATCGAGGCCATCTCCAATGTTGAAATAGCTATTTTGGAATCAGTCAGGGAAATCCATCCAGACTAAAAAAAAAAAGATATCCAATAAGAGAAGGGCGGAAAATGATGTTAATTACCTGTGGTTGGTGAGGTTGACAACTGTCTCGTCGCATTCGTTCCCAATGAACTCAACCTCGTACTCGGCGGTCAGCACGGTCTTAGTGTCCCCCTCCTTGCTGGCGGTGTACCACACGCGCACCTCGACAGTGCCAGGGTACCCCTCCTCGCCGTCTTTGTGCAGGTACTTGAACAACAGGGCGTCCCGACCATGACGCTTGACGGTGTGCGGGCCGTCAAAGACCCGTTTGCCCCAGCCTTTCTCACCCCCGTGCAGGGCATTAGGGCCGTTGTTCTGGGTCAGGCGCACCTGCTGTCCATTCAAATCTTGGATAATCCCGTCTTTGATGCGATTGGCAACGCGCCCGATGGTTGCACCGTAATGCGGGGTGTTGTGCTTGACGTAGTCTTCCTGCGTGGGGAAACCAAGAACAATATTCTTGTCCCCCACGCGGAACTCTTGGATGATGGCGCCCAGAGGCAAGAAAGTGAAAGCAGCTTGTTCGGCCATGATTATCTTTTCTTGTCCTTTTCTCTTGGGGGAAGTGCAGGAGTTTGAGGGCGGCTTTGAGGGGTTGAGGTCGGAACCCCGCAATCTGCGGGATCCATCGCCGACACCTTTAGCATAAATAGAATCATTTCCCTCCAGGGCCGTCGGACTTTTTACTCGTTGCAAAGCTCGGATAATAGGCTAAACAGGAGCTTGAAGCTCGAAGCTGTTATTATCCATTCGTATAACTATTTAGGGTAAACCCTGCGACAAACCTTCTCATCTTCTAAAGTTCTAACCTTCTTTCTCTATACGTATACGAGCACAGCCTCCATTGACTAACCAGCCAATACTGAGTACGCGTATTGCATTGTCTGTGCAGGGTACAACGCACCGTGATAGTGCATAGGGTCTAGTGTCAGCGTTACTTTGCTCTTAGTTACTCCGTTCTCCGCAATCTCGGGTGTCCGGAAATAGCGGGCTTAAGGTCATCCGAATCGGACCAAACGGGGTCCGGGAGTCCGAAAGATCATCTCGACTAAGTTACCCCAGACGCCAGACACCAGGGCAGAGCGTCAAAAAAAGGGGACAATTGCCAAGATAAGACCATTGGCCAACATTGGCCGGCATTGGCATTGGCATTGAAATTAGGCAGGCAGGTTTTTTGATCGGCTAGCCCCATACGTGTTCCTGTTTCGTATTCGCTTTATACGAGTCAGAGTTAGGAATATAAAACTCCGCGGTGTCTCGGCGGAGTATAAGTCCCTCACAGGATTTGTCTCACGTAAGAAAATTAGAAAATCAGAAAATAAGAAAATAAAATCGAGCTCAAAAAACTAATCAATGAAATCGGAAAAAAACAGGAAAACAGACAGAAAACAGAAAATGGCTCACAAATACAAGTGGACCTCGGGAGAACAACTGAGTGATTTTGCTTACAGCCGCTGAGTCATGCGAATTATGTCCGATTGCATGCAAAATGTGCCAGGTGGAGTTCCATCGGCATCTTCCTCCGGGTAGTATTGCATCTTGAATCGTGAACCGTAAATCATGGATAATCATGGATAGTGAGAACATAAAAAGAGTAGAGATCATTGCCCGTTTGGGATCTAACGGTCATGAAGGGGAAACTTCAATTGAATTAAATGAAAAAAAGAAAACAACACAGGACGCCTCCTTGAAACCCCGTTTTAAAACCCCAACTCCAAATCCCGAACCCCATCACTGTACAGAGATTAGAATCCCTCAATAATTAAAAGGAAAAAAAAAAATGAAACAAAAAATGAGACTGTAGCCCCCGAAAAAGAAAAGAAAAAACAGACATGTATAGTATACATGCATCACATCATACGGCGTTAAAAAGGAACAGAACCGATCTTATCATATAGATCGAATGAATCTCCTAATCTCCTAGATCGACGTGATCTCCGTAGGATTAGGGTTGAGAAACTGGTTGAAGTCCTCATAATCATTCTTTTGTTCCATATAAGGCCCTTGCGACAGGCAGTTCGGCATTTGACGGTTGAACATCGGGGACAATTGTTGATCATCGAATGGCATATTGGTGTAGTCTCCTGGCAACAAATCCATCTCATCAAATGGATTGAATTGCCCAGACCATTGTTGCGGGTCCTGCAGGGCAAGCGGATTCACCACACCTTGCATGGACAAGGGTGGCGCGAATTGGGGCGTGCTGGGCATCTGTTCCTGCTTGATCTGTCGCGGGCTATACGTCGGAGGCGTAGGTGGCATGTGAGAGAAAGCGTCGGAGAACCTTGAGCGAGCAGGTGATTGGGGACTATCGGATCCACCGTCGGAGGACTCTTGTCGTTGCATGCCGGAGTTGGAGTGCCACATTTCCTGCTGGAGAGATTCGGGGTTCTCTTCGAATCGTTCGCCCTTGGACCCGTCGAGGGCGCCTAAGCGCATAAGCAGGTCGTGCGTGAGGGGGTTGCCGTTGGATTCAAGCTTGAGAAGCTCCCCGGGCCAGCCCTCGCCTTCGATGTTGCGTCGATATAGTTCTTGGAGGCCGTGAACAAGCCATGATTGTTGCTGTTCTAACATCTCAACGTATCTATATCAACCGTGGTTAGTTTTGAGATCCGATGTGCGCGAATCAGGCATCAGCTTACCCCTTCGGGTACACTTTATCGTGAGCCTTCTTGCGCTCCCCAAAGACACAGATTGCATTATCTGCGCGACACCGTGAACATGGACTGGAACCGTCGCACTGGTCCGAATTAGTTGGGAGCTCGATATTCAATTTGAAGCTCGACATACCTTGGATTTCTTCAAACGACACCGATCGCATGCTTTGCAAACTCTCTTTCGGACATTGCTATCAGAATGCGAATGCTCCGAAGCGGGGGTTGATTGCCGAGCTGCCATGGCGTTTATATGATATATTGATAAGAGTTGAAAGGATGGGAGTCTTTGAAGTTGGAGGGGGATTGAACCCTCTTTTGAGCTATACTTCCAGATGCGGCGATGACCGTGTTTGATCGACGTCAATCGGGGTCAATGATATAATGATGTCGAGTCAAAAGAGGTTCCAAAGAAAAAGGACGGATGCAGAGTGTAGATTTAAAGTCTTTAACGGGCGACTGGCGCATATATAACCAAAGGAGGGGGCTTAGAATATTATAAATCTTTTAATTTTTCTTATTTTTCCTTTTTTGATTTTTAATTCCTTAATTCCTCGAGATTTTGGATTTTAATTATTTTGTACAGATTATATTCTGCGTATTTCCTTTTTCTGCCCAGAAGACTACAATAGTGCCATACGGGGCAATACCATACGATACACTGGAAGACTCGGCATTTGGCTTACGGAAGACGGAACATCCATGCCCGTTCGGAGACTTTGACGTATATCCGAGTGGATTGCACTTCCGCTTTTCTATTTGACGAACTTCGCCGTTCACTTGGTCGTTACGCACAACTTTAGAAAGTGCGCTGCATAAAAGGGGTTTGAATCGGCATAGGGGTGCCGATTATCTACTCTATTTTTCTTGTCTTCTGGAAAGGAGTGGGACCTGATTTACACTCGATCGGCCTTCGGGGTGCTAGACTCAAAAAAACCAGTGCGATTGCTAATCATGAATAAATATGAATCATGACACTCATGACACTCCAGGGCTCGTATTGAGGGTGCCAGTCCATGACGTGACCATTTGGCTGACTTCGTCGTAAGTAACTATGGGTACATTATCCTGAAGGTATGGGACATGATAGCCTTACGGTCTATAATCAATTACAGTGTACGAGTAGTTCCTATTATTGAAGCCGAGCTATCCTGTTTAACGTGCATATAGTCTAGTGTAGTGTAGTAGCCTTAATCCGGTTTGCCGGCCACCATTCCGGAATGCATGACCTCATCGAACCCAAAGCTTGGCCCGAAACACTACACTGGTTACGGAGGAAATTGTAAGAGAACTACTCTGTAAGGTCTGGCCAGATCGTTCCGTGGGTATTCTCTCGATCGAGCAGCATGGTCCGGGGTAATTGCCACGGAGCCTTATTCCGAATCGGTGTTTCGCTTCATAGGTACGACATTGAAGCTCGGAGCACGGAGACTTTAATTTGTACACTCGTATCTTTGTACTCCGTTCTATCGTAGGTGTTACAAAGAGCTCAGCCTGATTTGCCCGGAAGACATAGACAGGCACACCCGTGTCTCCGTTGGCCGGGTGCCTGACCCTGCCCTTTGTTCCGGAACAACTTCCATCGACGGCGAGGCTCGTTTGTTTCACTCGTCTCCGGTAGCGCAGGTGGTTCGGGTCCGCCACACACACCGCCACTACTCTCAACTCGACGAGCTTCGATTACACGGCGAACGAGATCTATAAAAGGGTATTAGTATTTGCTTCCAATGTGAGGGTTTGAAAAAGATAAAATTCAAAAATTCAAACCCCCCAACAAAAGGGTTCGTACGGGCAAACGTTTCCTCAATGTTGACCATCTCGCGTGCGCTGGTCTCCATGAACCCACAGCCGTTCTTCCGTGCATACTCGAGTCCCTGACGCGAACTCACCGCGCGATTGTCTTTGAGATCACATTTGTTGCCTGCAACAATCATGGCCGGCGGTGGCCTGCCTGGACCGGCGTTGTTCTGGCGCAAGCGCTCGTTATCCTCGACGCGCTGCTCGGCCTCCATGCGAATCATGTCGAGGAAGGAATCGAGGGTCTCGAGGCTGGCGGGATTGGTCATGTCGTAAACCAGGAGGAATGCATCTGATTGCAGTGTCGAGGCTGTCCAGAGCCCCCGGTACTCCTCCTGGCCGGCGGTATCGGTGATGGAGAGGAAGTAGGGGCGACCATCGACAGTGCGGGTTACGGAGTAGGCATCCTCTACGAATTCGGGTCAGCAGAGAGTGGATGGCGCGACAAAGAGAGAGGCGGATACCGATCGTTGGATCATATCTACGGCGAGTCAGCAATTGGAGACAAATGCAGGGGTCAGGGGTCTCACTCGTGAACCCATTGACTACGGACCAGCCGCAGGGTGATGGAGGATTTGCCTGTGTCCCGATCTGATCAGATCTCGATCGCGAAAACCCGCAAGGGTGGCACCGAATCACGGTGGCCGGAATTCCAGGAGACAAGGTTGCTGCAACGTACCGCACCCGCCATCCCCACAGATGGTGATTGAGATCTTGTCCATAGCCGTAGGACGAAGTATACCCGTAGGTAGCAAAGGTCGGAGACATAAGTAGTCAGGGCCAATGGGGGAATATTGATCAGCCCCTATTTTTGGGCATATTGAACCACAGTCCAATCCAATCCAATGTACTCCATAGTAAACAAGAACAATTGTAATATCAATAGTATATTGACAGATCGCGATCTGTATAGACTATATAGAAATTGCATGCAAATAACTTCAGTGCATCGCGATGTGTACAAAGTCGGGAAGACACGTCGTGTTCCGCGAAAGTCTATTCTTTGTGATGCATCACTTTTTGCCCGCTTGACACTTCCACTCTGACATCCAACGTTCGACATTCGACATTCAACTCTCCACTCTCGACTCTCAATTCTCGGCACTTGACAAGAGAGAGAGAGTACTCTGTACAGACACAGACAACTAACACCAACTCCAACCCCCAACCAAACTCCCACACAAGCTGCACTCGAGATCGACCGGTCGCTTATTGGTAATTGGTCTTCCTCCGGGTCTCCACCGGGAAAAGGTTGTACTTTTGGGAAAAGAGGAGTGACACCCTTTTTTCCCCTCGCACTTCTTATACTCGTTCAGCACCTCCAGACTTGCAGTGAACGGACAGTACGGAGAGAATATTCAAAACACACAAGACACACCCGACCACTTTGCGACGTTGTGAACCGAAGTTGCGGAGTGGAGAGAGAGAGACCGTTATTGGGTTCCCACGAATTTGGTTGTTACCGGGGCTCTGGGACACTCTGTCCGGGCGTTGCATTCACCCCCACGTCTGGCCGAGGCTTTATCGGCCCTGTCAGAATGGCTTCCAACTTCAATATTGACTATGCCGACGACCAGGAACTGCCTGATCCTTCCTATATGCCCTTTCCGGGCCAGGTTGGTAACTATGCCTTCGGTGCCATGCTCCCCCAGGATTCGAACCTCCCACTACAGAATTTTGAACGCACCCAACCCGGTCTGGAAGGGCGCATGTCAAATGTGATGCTTGCCTACGAAGGTGCCAACGCCGTCTCCATGCCCATGAACATGGATCCGACCAACGCCTTTGCCTACGATGCCCCCGCCTACCCGCCCTCCACCATGGGGATGCCCCAGTACCAGACCACATACGCGACCTTTCAGCAGTCCATGCCCGTCTATTCCCGACCCCCACTTGCCAGGAGGGAACAATATGATACCAGCACTGATTCCACCGCCAATTTCGAGGATTCGGATTTTTCAGCCCGAAACAGCGACCGGTCCCAAGTGGCTGCGAGGGCTTCGCGGCGGGTAGACCGACCACAACCCGGCCCACGTCCTTCACAGCCCGTAGCCATCCAGCCCAAGAAGCCCGCTCCCGCTCAAGGTGAGTGCGCATGTGTCGCGTCGATGGTCCTGCTCCCTCACTGACGCGACAAAAAGAGGATATCTCTCCTGGACTGGAAAAGCCAGAGATTGGTAAGACCGAGCACACCGGAATTTACTCAAGCAGTGGCTTTGACGTATTGGGTGCCCTTGTAAGACTCTTCCTTATCTTCATCGCCTTTGCACCGAAGGGGCCATGCTAACTAATGATGCTAGGGTCGCGTGGCGATGAGGCCAAACCCCAAAATCAACATCGGCGCTGTGGATCTGTCCTGTGCCTTTGTCATGTGTGATATCCTCCGCGAGGATCAACCAATTATATATGTCTCAGAGGCCTTTGAACGATTGACGGGCTATACTAAGGACGAAATTGTCGGCCGTAACTGTCGGTTCCTTCAAGGACCCGATGGCAAGATTGCGCCGGGCGCAAAGCGAACTTTTGTGGACGGTCAGACCGTCCACCGGCTGCGATCGACCATTGATGATCGCAATGAGATCCAAGCCAGCATCATTAATTATCGCAAAGGCGGACAGCCCTTTATGAACCTCATCACCATGATTCCCATTCAGTGGGACTCGGGTGAGTATCGGTTCTACGTCGGCTTCCAGGTGGATCTGGTTGAGAAGCTAGACGCTGTCAGTCGAAGAAATCCTGGTATGCTCCTAGGACGTAGTTGGCCAGTAACCTTGGGACTAATGATCTGCAGACGGCACTTATAGTGTGAATTACCAGCGGGATCAATTGCCCCAATATGTGGTCCCACCAGATGTCTATTCATCGCGCCCGGACCTCATGGCGCGCTACGGACATGATGAAGTGACTGCTATTCTCAATGCAGCGACTGCTGCAGGGAATGAAGTCAACCGACACTTCTTGGATCGCATCTTGGTAGATAACACCGACGACGTGATCCATGTGCTTTCCTTCAACGGCGAATTCTTGTACCTTTCGCCTTCTTGCTCCCGGGTTCTGGAATACGAACCTGTCGAGCTTGTTGGCAAGACGCTATCCACCATCTGCCACCCCAGCGATATTGGCCCTGTGATACGTGATCTAAGAGCAAGCACCACTACTGCTCCGGTGAGCGTGGTGTATCGTATCAGACAAAAGTACAAGGGCTACATGTGGTTCGAGAGTCATGGTGCGTGGCACATTGACCCCAATCAGGGTCGAAAGCATTTGGTTATGACGGGCCGCCCACGACCAGTCTACGCACTGGATCAAATTGCCCGTCTGGGGTCATCTGCCGCACTGGCTGAGAATGATGTCTGGGCCAAGGTCTCCCTGTCCGGCGTGATCTTATTCATCACCACCAAGGTGAAGCCAGTACTTGGTCGCTCGCCGGACGATCTGGTTGGCAAGGGTATGCAAGAAATTATGGAGCCCGAGTCTGGGGGCTCTGCCACCATCACACGGGCCCTGGAGGCAGCATCTCGTGGTCAGGGAGCTGGCCTGGCCACTACCAAAACTAACGCACCCAAAGATGAAGCTCCATCATTTAGACATCAAATGCGACATAAGAAAGGTCATGTCCTCTCAGCACACACAACCATATACACCGGCGACGCTCGGGAGGGGTCCAAGCCTACCTTCCTCGTTGCCCAAATTCGATTCGCTCGATCGTTCCCTCCATCCGCCACCGCCGTCTCAGCCGCTGCAGACGAAAGGCTCGCTTCTCTCCCGGGTACTGCACGTAATTCAACTCTCACTGTCGATGACCCTCTTCCACCCAGCCAGTACGGCGCACTTGGTCAACGCATGCCCGATCTATCCACCCTCATCGGCCTAAACGGTCTCCCAGCCGGTAACCGCAGTGTCTCCCCCAGTTCTGACCCGGCTACCTTCTTCACAGAGCTCAATCCAACCCGCGGATCAAGCTGGCAGATTGAGCTGAGAGAGCTGGAGAAACAAAACCGCACACTGTCCGATGAGCTTCAGCGCTTGCTGGCCCGTCGGAAGAAGCGGAAGCGCAAGCAGACGGCCATTTCCGTCGAGAAGTTTTGCGCCATGTGCAAGACCAAGAACACACCTGAATGGCGGCGGGGACCGAGTGGGAATCGTGATCTCTGCAACAGCTGTGGGCTGCGGTGGGCCAAGCAAGTCCGTGGGCAGGCGCAATCACAGGCGCAAGCAACGGCTTAATGGTTCTTTTTTTTTCCCCCTTACCTTTTTTTTATATGTGGATATATCTGGGCTTCTTATACCCGGTCAAATTGTCATGTTACTTAGCGTGATTTTTCGTTCCTAGCAAAAGAGAAACAAACGAATTTGGATATAATACATGTCAAATGTCTAAATTCTATGCTTATTGTACATTCTTCCTGGCAGCAAGCCACTGCTCTAACCAGCGTCGCTCCAGGTTCTCAGCCTGCTTCCGATCAAAAGCACCCGAGACATCAACACCACCGCGCTCTTCGACCGCAATGCGCACCTCCGTGGCATTCATCGCCGCTACACCTCCAGCCCGAATCATCGCATCGTCAATAGCAAGATACTGAGCATACCGCACCAGTCGCGGACGGTAAATCAAGCCCGTAAGAAGCGACCCACCTGTCTTATCATGACTCTTCACGAGTCCAAAGACAGCACAAGCCCTAAGAACCTCCGCCGCATCAGCATGCGCAACCCAAGCCAGATCCGCAAACTTGCCCAAAACACCCATCTGCTCCGCATCTACAGAGACAGGGAGTCCGGCGGAGCGCAATGCAGCGATTTTCCGCTTCGCAGCACCCACGCGCTCCTTCTCAACCTGGCTCGGAACCCGACATGTCGCGGGCGTAATAGCTGAGCCGAAAATTGGTATGATCAGTGGTGTGAATTCCCCGCACACAATCAGAATTAATGTGAAAGGGATCATGCGGCGGACGTCGCGAGCAGAACGACGGACGAGTTGGAATTGACCGCGGCCAAGTTGGGAATATTTGGATTTGGAACTGGGTTCGGAGTCGGAGACATTGCGAGGTGGGGATATGGGGATGTAGGCTGGTAGACCTAGTTGGGATCGTAGGGGAAGTGAGGCGCGGTAATTCCTGTACACGTTCTTCAGGCCAGTTTTGTAGAAGGTCAAGTATGTGCGGCCGAATTCGACATAGCGCTTCAATTTATCTGCGAGGCCTGCTGAGGCAGCGACTGGAGGGGGAGTGATGAGCTCGATGGGAAGAGTGCTGATTGGGGCGTTGAGGTCGGTCTTCGGGGGAACTGTGACGGTGGTCGGAGATGGTTTGCCAGATTGAGGGGAGGTTGATAGGTAGCGTAAGATGGGGACTTGGCGATTCAGATGCTGGATCTGGGTTGGGAGGGCGCGCTGGCCCCGTATTATGCAGGCCATTGTGAGGTGGTGAAGGGGCAGCTCTGGAGAGACCTGAACTGTTGGAGTTTATCAGTGGACACCTCAGGCTTCAACCGTCACTTTGCGTGTTCAATCCTTTTTCAAGTCCAGTTGGGATCTCCGGTGCAGATGAAAATTCAAGGGGTCTGTTTGCATCAAGCTCCGTAATGATTACTCCGTACGGAGTACAAAGGATTAATTGATCAATCTACGAGTATGTTTACACAGTCCACCTGTCTGCGTGTGATGCATAATTTCCATAGATCACCTGCCTTGATGTGTGCTATCTGGGTACAGCCCTGGACATAGTGTGACAAAACATGCTATACTGCAGATTGTGGAGTATGATCTAATGGATGTTAGACTATTGGACATCGAGAGATGGGACAAGCACGCTAACCGACCTTGAAGACATCGATCTTCAAATGTTCAAATCTCGGATCTGATGAGATTACTAATCACAATGTACAGCAAACGCCAAATCGGGTCTAGTGGATCACATGAGTGTGGGGCCTATCAAAGCCCCACATCTTACTACTTTGTATAGGGCTGGACAGCAGGTATTGATTGCAAAGACTGGATTCAGTCCTAGAAGAGAATATTGTAGCTCAAGGTCACAGAAAAATGTGGAATCACAGACTGTTCAAGGCTCTGGCCACCCAACTGTAAAGCCACCCGAGGACGTAGACCGGGCACAATAGAGTCGAGGACATGGCGTCTGGGCCTGAAGATGTGGGCAAACTGGGAAATGCGAGATTTGTTGTAGAGCCTCCTAGCTTGTAAGCGTGCCGTGATTAAGCCCATCTTGTGCCGATGAATCATATCAATGTCAATCATGGTAGGAATTCAATGGGAGTTTGGGGATTCAGTGCTCGATGCCAGCTTTCTTGGTCACCGAACTTAGGTTTGTAGAAGCGCGCTCGCCTATATCAGCAAAATGAAGTACGGCATTGAGGTTGAGGGTCAAGGATTCGTTCCCATCAACTCTAAACGTTTCAAGGTCAATATTGGCAACGGTTGATTCAATTCAATCTGAATAACGATGGGGAAGGATCGCTCCTCTATCATCGGGCCAGAACTGCGTTCGGACTTTGTGGTGGGCTCAGAGGATGAGCAGGGGTCAGAAGCCGTTTTCGAGTTGGATTCTCTAACAAACAGAGGCATTCCATGTGGTTTCACGCTTTTTAACGCGGTCTGTGTCTGACACTTGGGGCGAGTGGTTTGAGTAATCTTGAAACTTTCGTCGCCTTGCTTGATCTCCCTGTCTTTATTCGTAACTTCTCGAGCCTTGTGAGTGGTGGGAGTGTCTGTGGGTTGGACAAAATGTCTTTCCTCTGTGACCCAATTCGGAAGAGTCCTAGATGGCTCTTTTTTGGGAGCTTACTATCTTCGCTGGGATCTGACTGCCGGATGAGATTCGCGAGACATTTTATTTGTAGTTCGGAGAGAAGCGATGTGGTTTGCGGGGACAGTCAGTAGCCGATCCAGTCTTTACTGAAACAGCTCGAATGTTTCCTGTCCTTTGTGTTGGTAGATCAAATTGATTTGTCCTGGACTGTGCATTTGATCCTGACTGCTCCATGACTCTCTATGGCGGTTGGTTTGTGGCAAGATGAACCGAGATTGAAGAAGGATAAGGAAGGAAGTGAAGAAAGAAATCAAAGTGAGCGATTAGAGCGAGAAGTGATAGAGTACACATTTAGCGTGGTTTAGGAACCAGGGCCCTTTCGACCTTCTATTTAAAAGCACAAGTTGCATTGGTTGTACAGATAGCTTTCTCATTTTGCCGAGTCCAGATAGCTAAGCCCAGCCTACCCTAAATTTCTACGAATCCATCCTGCTCACCACTACAGCTCGACCTGCACAGCGATCATATTCTCTGACATGAACCCAGTGACAAACAGCCAAGCCAGCTTCTTGCCACCCTTTGGCTCAATGGGGACCAAAACAGCCGCACTGGCAGTCCGGATTCGCAGCCCATCATCCTCGAACAATAATTTCCTCTCCCAGACACTGGTATCCGGCAGGAATCTGGTATACCACACCTGCGAGGCATCAGTGGCATCCTCATTCTTAGCGTTGGTGGGCAAGTAGATAGCCTGCGAGATACCGGCGACAACAAAGCCGCTGGCATCATCGTCATCTGTGCGGTAAGGATCCGCATAGTAACTGGGATTATCGGTGACGGTCTCAAAGGGAATCGTCTCCTGGATCTCAATGGTACGGTTTGACTGCGGAGCAGAGACGTAGAGCTCGCCGCCAACAGCACTGGAAATGATCATTTCCTTGTCTGTGCGTCCGTGGCCGAGGCCATTGTTATTCCAGAGTCCTGTCAGAGCAACAGAGGCATTAACATTGCCTTCCTTGCTCAGGTTATCAACCTGTACATGAATGATATTTGACCATTTCGCAGAAGGCCAGAGGTCCTCCACCATACGCATGACACCGTCGCGGTAGAAATGGTCATTGGTGACGTAGAATGAGACTGGACTCTCCGCGTAGACGTCATTGGGGGTCTCAACGAGTGGATGGTAGATCGAGCGCACATGCTGTGCCGTCGAGGACCCTAGGACATGGTGGAAGAGCTCGATCTGGGAGCGGGCCTTGTGCACGCCTTCCGGCTCGCCGGCTTCGAAATAAGCCGGGTTAGGGAGGTGATTAACGGCGAAAATATAGACAGCATTTGCGTCTGGATCCTCGATGACATCAATACCATGAGTTGTGAAGGGGCCTTCAAAGTTGGAGAATGCCAGACGACTTGATTTCATGGTCTATAGCAGTTAGCGAGAAGGTCCCACCTGGGGCCGACGAACAAACCTTGGGATCCACAACGTGGAGAGAGCCGCGGGTGCTCGGCTGTGCCATGTGTCCGAGGGGTGGGAACCAGCTGAATCGAGTGCTCTTGTGGTCTTCACACGCAGTGAATAGCAAGTTTGCGGGACGGTAGTGATGCACATCCTCACAATGGACGGTATCAGCTATGTAGATGGGACCCTGACCTTCGCCTAGTACTGTCGGGTTGGGCGTAAGAAAGACGCCACTGATCCGTACGATGTGACTGACAGGGCCAGCCAGGTAGGAGACCAGAGCAGCGAAAAGGCCGAGCTTGAGAGTGGGTGATAGTCCCATGGCATTGATTGATTTGAAGGAGGTTGAAGAGGAAAGAAAATGCCATGGCCCACCTTGTCATTATTGAGTCTCGGTGGAACCCGTGGATCTTTTGAAATGTTACATACTTCGGAGCATTAAGTAAAGATCGCCTTGGATGCGGGGGCACTGGAGTCCGTTTGAGGCCCTCGGCAAGGTCAAGAGAGTATCCAAGCACCTAGATAGCCTTCATAGTGAAACAGCAATGGCATTGGAGAAACTAAATCGAAAGAAAAAAAAAATCTGTTTTAACGATCCTTTTTTTTACCTTTTTGTTTTTCTGTTTCCGTTGAAAGTCCAAGAAAGATCAATTTCATTAAGTCCCCACGGTGGACTAGACCTAGCATTTCCGAAAGATTAAGTGCAAATTCCCATTCCCATAGCATGCAATATCATGAACTTGTGTCCTCCTTAGTTCGCGGATTGTCTGGCATCCAGAAATTCCTGGTCGCTGGCATCCAGAACATCATACTCTTCGTCGGTCAAAAAGCCGGTGTCGGTGTCGGCGTCGTCAAGACTGAGGCTTTCGACTCCATCCAGGACATCACACTCCGAAGAGTTGGAAAATGTGGGTGCCTGGGGAGCGGGGGCCTCAAACTGCAAAGTGCTCGAAGTTGGAGATTCCTTCTCCAGCTTGGGGAAGATCATAGCACTACCGGTTAGTTCAGGCTCAACAACGGCTTCAGCTTCCAAAGCGGCCTGCACCTCAACGTCACACCAAAGACGGTGGCCAATGGCCATGCCGTTGGGGAGTTTCAGGCGCCAGTAGGAAATCGCGCTACCCTCACGGCTGGGGGTGCGTAGGTTGACAGAGAAGTCCGCACTGCCACCCGCTTCCACGGGGGCGGGCAGCTTGTTGCTCTCCATCGCCGAGCGAATGGACTCAACACTAGATGGATGGGTAGAATCGACGTTGAACATGGTGTCTCCACCAACAAAGCGCACGTCGCATCCAGTAGGCCATGCTGTAGGCCCAGGGTTGTAAAGAGTCCAAGTCTGGCGGAACATGGTGTCGGGTGCCATCTTAGTACCGTCAGTGATGGTGTCACGAAGGAAGAAGGCTTTGAAGTCGGCCTGGTCAAGAGCTTCGGTCTCGATGCTCTGGACCACGGGTGGCTGCGGCTCAACCTTAACCACGGGCTTGTTATCCTCAATCTCGACCGGCTCCTGCTTCACAACAGGAGTCTTCTCCTCAATGATTTCCTTCGCCGGGGTGGCAGACTGGAAGCAGCTCGGAGGGGGAGGGAGTTGGTCGCCCAAAGAAACTGCGCGGTTGGAGCCGTCATCTCCCATGGTGCTCACAGTCACGCTACGAACCGGGGTCTTGAACTTTACCAGCGGGTGGGTGTGATTGTGGTGATCCGTAGGAAGGGCTTCACAGCTGGCACAGAAATCGGTGTCATCACACACAGCACACTTGTAGCGAACTCCAGTGATGTAGCTCTGCGCAGGCTTGATCTTGCAGAGCGGACCATCACAGAAAATGCCATAGTGAATTTCGTGCTCACGAGCAGCTTCGCCGATAGCATCGTAGATTTGAACAAAGCGATGGCCAGGGTGGTGCTCAGAGGCTGTCAAAATGCACTCAGGGCAGAAGTCCCAGTCAGGACAGGCCAGGCATTTATGACGGACGCCAACAATGCGCTGGATAAAATCAGTATTGGGGTTGTCCGGAAGTGGGTTGGAACATACCTTGTCACAGCCGTCGCAGACAGCAGCATGGCGGAATTGGCGGCCAGGAAGACAGCGAGATGTGATGAGGTTCTTCAGGCAGAAATTGCGGTCGGATCCGAGATGGAAAGTGTGACCGGGGTGGTGGCCATGTTTGTCCCGGAGAAGGCAGCGAAGGCAAAGGTCGTAGTCTTCGCAATCGTTGCAGCGTACGAGGTTGCTCTCGTCTGCTTCTGTTCATTGTTAACAAGGGGGCCAAGAGAGAATGCTAGCGAAAGGCTTACCACGACAGCATCCGTTGCAAATTGGCTTGTCTTCGCCTTGAACGGCGGCATCCAAGCAGGGCGATGAGATGGCTGGCTTGGGGATTGACTCTTGAACTGACTCAGGGACGTGAATCACCGGCTTGGTGATCACTTCACGCTTGACCTGGACGGGAGCCTCGGTTGATTGATCACGGGGAGGAATGATCTCAGTGGTGCTGTTAGTGACAGCACCGTCCTTGACGATCCTCTTGATCAGCCAGTGACCATCACCGCCGCAAGTCGCACCTGCGGTGACACACTGGGGGCACAAGTCGTAGTCCCCATTCTCACAAATGCTGCAGTGATAATGGCCATTCGCGATGGAGCGGCCACATTTATTGCAATCAATGCAGAACATGCCGTTGGGCGAGTTGTGAGAGATGATAGGGAATTGATGCTTTTCGGACTCCATCTCGAAGTTGCGGAGGCGAGGTTGACCGATGGGTTGCTGTGTCTCGTGACGAGTCTGTACCGGGTCGACAGCAGGGAAAATAGGAATAGTTTGAGGGGCAGCAGGGCTCAAGACGGTCTCGAGGTAACTGTGACGAGGCTGATTGAACTCCAGCGTGGGCTCTGAAGGTACGGGTGCCGGTGATGTGTCGAGTGAGGAAACCTTGATACGAAGCTTGGACTTAGCCTTGGCCGCTCGGTAAAGCTGTTTGTAAACCACGATGTTGTCACAGTCCAAGCGAACGTAAGAGCCGGCGCTGTCGGAATAGCGTTCGAGGATGACGTTAACATCCGCCGGAACGCCGAGAAGGGCTCTGAGCTAAGCCCGAATTATCAGTTAGCTCCTAAAATCGAGTAAAAATTGATGACAAGGCCAAAGAACAGTGAGAATATGATGAACCGAAGCAGAAGATCAGAGCTTGGTTTGATCACGATGATCAAGATAAGGAATGGAGACTAGAGGCCCGGTCGGGAGCTTGAGTGGAGACTTACCATTCGGGGGAAGACATGGGCCTTGAGGTCCTTCAGAGGAAGCTTGAAGCGTCGATTGCTCTCATTGTAGAGAACCTTGACGGTAACCAAGTGCTCTGGACCCGGGTGAGCAGGAGCTGGAGTTGCCATGATGTATGATGAAATGCAAAAGTGGATACAACTGCCTAGGCAGTGGCACCTTTTAAGGGTTTAAGAAAAGAAAAAATAGTATTGAGGATTACAAAGGAAGAAGGGAAGTTCAAGGGATACAAGAAGAAGAGCTATGGTGGGAACAGATGAAGAGCCAGAGGAATCGTGGAGATGGGGAGTTGTACAGAGTCGAACTGAAGGGAAAAAGGTGGAGAGACGGGCCCCGGGGGGTCAGCTGCCGACGGTGTTGATGGGGAAGGCGGTGAGCGACCGCAGAATATGGCGTCAGAACGCGATTGCCAAGGCGTTGGATGTGTCTTTTATTCGTGACTGGACGCCCGAGAGAGGAGGGGTGCAGAAGATCATCAAATAGGAAACAGGACGCTGATTATGAGGTCATGCATAATAATATGGGATTTGATTGCCCGATTGGATACTCGAGATTGAGAAAACGGCTAGAACCGTGTGCTACGTGATTCCAGTTATGTGGAGAAAAAAAAAAGTGCGGAGACATGATGGGGAAGACGCTCAAATGCATGGATCTAACAAGGGCCAATATAAGTCATAAAACACAGGATTAGGGTGGGAGATCGGGCATGGCGAGTGAATGTGGAAGTGATGGCAAGACGAAGCTGGAAGCCCCCAGAAATCATGTGGAAAAAAAAGTAAGAAAAGGAGATATTGAGGGGAAGATGAAAGGATTGCAAGATATAAGTCAAGAGAGAGAGAGATAGAGAGAGAGAGAGAGAGAGAGAGAGGGAGAGGGGGAGAGATCAATCTCAATGCCCATAGTACTGGCCAGGCTGAGGATAGTAGATTGCACCCGGTGGAGTCATCATTCCACCCATGCCAACAACACCGCCGGGACCAGTTCCTGGTCCTGGAGCAGGTCCTCCGTACGGGTTATTGGCATCGTAAAAGTAGACAGTGCCACCAGATTCATGGGCAACAGTTCCAGGCTGTGATGGTTGCTCACCAGCTGCATAGGGCATGTGCTGCTGTCCCGGGAAGGTTGGAACGGAGGCCCCGGGCCCCACGGGTCCATTATAACCCGTGTATTCAGGACCCGAGCTCGGGTAGTACATGCCACTGGGTGGATAACTCGGAGGATAATATCCAGATTGCTGGTAGGCGTACGGTTGGAAAGGGGCAGCGTGAATGGCTCGCTCCGGAATTTGTGAGAGTGGAGTGGCCGAAGGCTGACTAGGCGGCCCATGGGCATTGACTTCATGACCATGGGGGCCGTGAGCCGAAAGAGGGACCTGGTGATGGAAAGGCTGTTCTTGCTGGGGTTGAGGCGGGTTGAAAGGGAATGGGAAGGTCACCGGGCTTTCAATATCAGCCACAGAGACAGCCTTTTGAGGGCGAGGTTGATGCATGGGGATTGGAGCCGGTCGGCTTTCCCGGTAGGCTGGGTGTGGAAGGGGCATGGCCATTGCGGGACCGAATGGTGGGATCCCAACTGGTGGACGAGGTGGAGGAGGAAGACGGACAACGGGCTTCGGTTCGGTGGGGATTGTGGGTCTGGAGTAGACAGACCCCGCAGGTGATGGCCACCCGTCCTGAGAGGGAGGCATGCCAAAAGAAGAGCGGCGGCTGACAACGCTCGGCGTGTACGAGGAGTTGGGGTAGTAGCTGGGACGACGTCCACTGTACCAACCGCCGCCACCACCACGACCTCCTCGACCACGAGAGACCTGGTTCGGCCGCAACGCGCGAGGGATAAAAATGAATGAACGCTCTACCGACGGGAATATATATCGGGGAGGCTGGCTAGGGAGAGAAATCCGGACCGGCTTATCGCGTCGGAGGGGAGGCCGGTGTTGAGGGAGCCGGGTGTGTAATCTCTTGGGCACCGCAGGGAAATGGACTGGACTGGCCATTCCGGGCAGAGAAACGACGACCGGTACACTTCCTACTAAGGTTGTGCTAGAGAATGATCGGTTCGGTGGAGAGGATCTGGGCGCGGTGGGAACAGGTGCGATGGGGTTGGGAATTGCGGAGGTCTGTTTTTGTAAGGATTTATCGTCACCGGCCACGGTATCGTGAAGGTCGTGTGCCCATTGTCCTCCACTGGCATCGGCTTTAGACGACCTACCGAGACATATTAGTAGGAAATGGCATGAAGCTGGAGACGGCACACTTACCTACGGGAGTTCCCGTCCACAATAAGGCCGTAAGGTCGAGACTTGCTCTTGCTAGACCGATTGCCGTTTTCCGTTGATCGTTTGTCATGAAGGAAAAAGCTGCCACGAGTAGGGACAAAAGCCGGATTCTGCTCTCGTTCCTTGACATACTTCTCATTGTCACGGCGTTTTCTGGATGCCAGACTGTTCTGTCTCGGCTCGGTTGGAGGGGCAGACGGCGTTCTGCCCGCTTGAGGCTCCCGCTGTTCCTTGGGTTGGTCGAGATGGATCTCCGCAGCATTACCGTCTGAGACCTTCAATCCATTCAACATTGTCTCTGTATCCGAGACCGTTGTCTTGGGTCCTCGCTTTTCTGGAGGGGCAGATCTATTCCGCTTGGATTTCTTCTCGTTGCCGTTGACCAATTTGTTCTTCGTCGACGAAGGGGCCTCATCCTCGCTTTCTTCGCTGACTTCTCCGTCCGCATCCTCGTCCTCTTGGTTGCTATCAACGGAGCCCTCACTCAAAGAATCATCTCCCATGTCTCCAGCCATTGAGCCCTCATCCTCTCCATCTTCCTCGTGCCTCTTTCTGCGACTGGCTCCGATATGACGTCGAGGAGGAGCCATGGTGGAGACACAAGGGAACGCTTGAGGCGGCTAGGATGACTCTTGTGGGTGATCTGGATTCAAGTGCACCGGTGTATTAGGATAGGGAATCCAGGTGAAATGAGCGAGATATGGTGAGGGTGACCGCTGTTGAGCAAGCAAGGACGATGAACCGGATAGTAACCAAAATACACAAAGACTGTATAAGTAAATCCAAAGTCAATATAAAAAAGGACACCTTCAGGGAGGTGGAGAAGAGAAGAGAAAAGAGCAAGGGGCGAGAAGAAAGGAGATGCAGCCCAATAGAGATGAGAAGCACAGAGAGATTCACTCCAGAATGGCATCCATTGCCAGAGACGTCAGGCGGGTCTAGCCCGGGCGGTATGTTTCTGCCAATTGGGGCCCAGAATTATTTACCTTATTTTTGTTAGTGTCCGACTAAATATTGACGACCTCCCTCCGCTGACTGGTGGTAAAATAAGGGTTATGGGATGTTGTGGGTTGTTGGATACCTGGGGTAGAGTTGAGTGCACCTATTTGTTCTATGCAGGACGTTGTGATATATGCTAGGACCGAAGTATACATGGTCTGGCCACACAACTTCTGTGCCACCAAGGACTCGATGACCTGTAATATTGACTGATGAATATATTCGCGAAGTATTGTTGTCAATGCTCTGGAAAATAGAAGACAGAGAGCAAATTTTGGAGGTAATACACTGATCCACAGGGTATACAAAGCAACAATTAAAATCTAATGCTGCACAAGGTCATAGATGATGTTCCCACATAACATCAGACAGAAAGTAAACATAGCCGACCACTCAATCAAATGTGACCTTCTTGCCCTGAGACTCAACAATGCCACCGCTGAGCTTCTGCACAGTTTCCTTTGAGTAGCGCGATTCGTCAATAGGCTCCTGTCTCTTCTTGTATCGGGGCTTCTCTTGTGATTCGCCTTCTTCGGTGATAGCGGGACCATCCTTCTTCTCGGCATCCTTACCAAAGCGCTTCTTGTATCGCGTAGAAGCATCTTCGGCGAACTCCATTCGCATACGACGACCAAAGAGCTGGTTTACCCAGACTCTGCGCATCTTGGGCTTGAGCTTTTTCGACTTCTTTTCAGAGGCCGAGTCAGAGTCACTATCAGAAGGATCGTCCTCTTGGCCGTCGTCCTCCTTCACGAGCATGAACCCTCTCACCGCTGCTTCTGCTGCGGCGAGCTCTTCGAATTCCACCCAAGCGTATCCCTTGCATTTCCCTGTGTCTTGGAAAGTCGCCATATGCACGTTGGTGACCGTTCCACATTTGCTGAAGTTTTCCTCGAGTGATTCCTTGGTGACATCGAAGCTCAGGTTACCGACAAAGAGTCGCTTGGACGGAGGGTGACCGGATTTGGCGGCGGCACCGGCGGCGTTTCCTTCTCTCTCAGACTTCTCAGGGCGACCTTCAAAGTTCTTTGCGTCCTTGATGAGCACACGGCGGCCAGTCATGAGCTGCTCACTCAGACCCATTGCCTCTTTCAGTGCTTTCTTGTTGGTGAAGTCGACGTAAGCAAAGCCCCTGTTCTGGGGCCTTCCGAACTTCTCGGGTCCCTTGGGAAGGTGAATTCGGGTGATTGCAGCCTCGGAAATGTCGGAGTTTGCCGTGAAGAACATGCGCAGTTCATCTCTAGTCACTGTGAAAGACAAGTTTCCAATCCAAACGCCATATTCAGATCGTTTGCCTGTGGCTGTGTCCTCCTCAAGATCCTTGGTTTCGGGCTTGCTGGATTTGCTGGACTTGCTAGACTTGGTCTTCTCGTCATCTCCAGCATCGCCTCCCTTGTTCTTTTTCGCTTTGCGCAATGCCTTCTTGGAGACTGGCTCGGGTGCATCGATGTCGATTTCTAGTTCAGGGCCATCCTGCAGCTTGCGCTTCTTATGGCTGATGTCGGGTGATTCGGCCATTGTGCAAGAATTGTAGAAAAAAACAAAATGAGGGAAAGCAAATGTCACAAAATGCTTGACACTACAAGAAATCAGATCGGCGATAATTTAATTTTTTACGGCGGACCGGACCCGCCTCACACGCAGCCCGTGACATCGGGTCCAGCTCTTGGCGCGATTGCGCCGGACCTCAACCCCTTCAACCTTCCGTCTCTTCAACCCACCTCTATCCTGGCCCACCATGACAGAACTTGAGGAGCACGCATCTTTCGCTGGGCGCCAACCGGATGCCCTTAATCCAGCAGCTGCGCCTACGAAGCAATCGGTCCGATCTTTCAAGTACGTTCCCTCCCAACTCAGCCCGTAACATAATGCTGACCGACCTCCTTCTTAGAAAGAAATATGCGAAACTTAAAGTCAAATTTGAATTGGGCACACGTGAAAGCGAGAAGCTGATACGGGAAGAACTGCGCATCGAAGACCTGTCTAAACGCATCCAGGAACAAAATGAGTATGTGCATTCGTCACCCCTTGTGTGAAGCTTCTAACTCTTTTAGTCAACTCCTGGAGGTTCTTCTCGAGTTTAACGAAAGCCTTCACGTCCCTCCCGAAATGCGGTTCGGATTAAGCATGCCAAATGACCCGCCCTTGGAACCCGCCCCGGAACAAGAGATCTTACCTTTGATCAATGATGCAACATTGGCGAAGCAGGCATGGAGTGAAGCCAAGGCTGGTCTGGCAGCAGGCAGCATTGACACGAGCGCATATCGCATGATTGAAGATAACATCAAGCGCAACAAGGTGTTTGCACCGTCCCAACAGTATGGTTCTTTGTCACAAACCAATCATACCAGCCCGGATGCTGCTTCCAACGGCAAAAAATCGGATGAGAGCGAGCGCAGACTTGGATACTTCACACCCGAGCATGAAACCGAGTACTATCTTGGATTGGATGCCAAGCTTGGCGACGGAGCAGCCACAGCGCAGCTTGCGCGCATCCCAGATCGCCCAACCTTTGCAGAGCGTGAGCGGGATCTATCAATCCGAAACCCGGCCTCGGTTTACAATTGGTTGCGCCGCAACCAACCCCAGACCCTGCAAGATAATGAGGTTGCATCCGAGAAGTCAGCATCTCGCCCTTCCAACCAGCGCTCTTCGAAGCGAGCACCAGCCCACCGCAAAGACGAGGAAATGTATGACGAGGATGGTACAGAGACGCAACCCACCCCCAAGAACAAGCGCAAGCGTGAAGAGGACACAGGGTATCGACCCAAGGGGGGCAGCAGCCGGTCGAAAAAGAAGAAAGAAGACACCAATCCAAGTGCCAGCAAAGCGGCCAAGAAGCCTTGAGCCCTTATATTGCACTGGATACTTGGATTTCTGTCCATTTGTATTATTACGGGCGTTGGGTTTGAATTTTCTGAAGGAGGCTAATCACCAGCATAGCAAAATATCACTGAGGCCTTGGCATTTTAGAGTATCTGATTTTCGAATTGTAGCCAGTAGTAGTATCCATCGAACTGACGAGTGAATTCCAAGCGGTAAGAGTGCATCGAACATTTTATACAATAGTGGATCAATCACACGTGATCTAGATTTTCCTTCTCAGATCTTGCCCGGCCTTGAGCTTTCTCTATCGTCATTTTCAAGCCATCTGCGCCAAACGACGGGCATAATACAGCACAATGGCCATCACAATTCTGCCACCGGTAGTAGAGGACCTAGGTCCCTACCACGCCGACTCCGACGATTCTATGTCCGTGGACTCCGACCAAGACGTCGAGATGACTGGTGTCTCTCGGCCTCACAAGCGCCCCCGTTTACAACCAAACTCAGGCATCAGCACTGGAGTTGTCACCCCAGGTGAAGTGGTCACATCTGATCCACAATGGATGAGGTGGGTTTCCTTCGAGACCGCGTAGAACACGATGCGCGGGGCTCCTCATCTTTTTTTCCCACTTGCCCCAGACTAACCGCTTGCAGAGGCCACGGTACTTATATGAACCCCCTCTCGACATCAATTATCGCGACTGTTGCTGGAAATGTTCAAAAGACAAATAAGCTACTCTCCGTGCAGCCACTGCGTGCGCGTTACACCCCCGAAATTGGAGATTTGGTCGTCGGCCGTATTGTCGAAGTGCAATCTCGACGTTGGAAAGTCGATGTAGCTGCACCGCTGCTTGCGCAGCTTCCTCTCTCAGCCATCAATTTGCCCGGCGGTATCTTGCGTCGACGAACGAGTGCCGATGAGCTTCAGATCCGAACATTCTTCAGTGAGGGTGACCTGGTGATTGCCGAGGTGCAGAGTGTGCATCAGGATGGGTCCGCATCACTACATACGCGCTCTTTGAAGTACGGCAAGCTGCGGAATGGTATCTTCCTCGCAGTGACAGGAACCGGAGGCAGTGGGTCATCCGGCTCTAACGTTAAGGGTGGTGTGGGAGCTTCCTCGGCTGTAAACAGCTCCCTGGCTGCACCTGGAGGATCCGGTACTGGTGGTGTGGTTCGGTCCCGACGTCAGGTTTGGACCCAGGAAACTGCCAACGGGGGTGGTGAAGTGGATATTATCCTGGGAGTCAACGGCTACATTTATATTTACAAGCATACCGACGGAGCGGATGCGGCATCTTCGACAACGGAAAATGTCTCGATTAGTCGATTGGAAGAGATGGCATCTAGTACCATCTACTCCAGCCAAAACGACGACATCTCGCCCCAGACCCGCCGGGAAATTGCACGTTTGTCGCAATGTATCCAAGTCTTGGTGCAACACGGAGTGCGTGTGGACGAAGAAACTGTGACTGGCTCCTACGAGGTCAGCTTGCAGGTGGATCTGGAGGTTGGCGACGACGAGGACGAGGAGGATGAATGGCGACAGGAAGGCCGCGAATATCTGGAAGGCGCCAAGGCGCGGCGGATTATCGAGTTGCTCGCTCAGCGCCTCGTCAAGCAAAAGGACCAGAAGAAGGAGTAGCACAGCATTCTTCTCATGTATGATAATGATACCAAAGTTCGAATAATTGCAGACCATTTCAGCCTGTGTCAGCTGATGTATGGCGTTAGGGCAACGAACGCCATCCAGTATACTCTGTAATACGAGAGCTGCATAGTCCTCATAGTCCCTTTTTCATGTGAAACATCTCGATACTTTAGATTAAGCGAATGCGAGGAGCCAATGGCCAATGATAATAAGATTATTTCCCACCTGGGCAGGTATTATGGAACCAGGGAGAATCATTATTGATTTATTCAGAGAACAATACAGAAAAGCAGCTAGAATTCTATTGTCTACTCGAAAGAGAACAATTATCAAATCGAACAATCATGAAGAGTCAAGACAATACGAGAAAGCAACACTGTGATTGGTGGAAAGCAAAACGTGAATAGAAACACCAGCACATGACGTCGCAGGCTTACCTGAGCAAAGTTCAAAAAGAGCGTCGACTCCCTTACGTCTTGTTCTTTTTCACACAATTTCTTCTTTGAAATATCATGCCCAGTTACTTATTACTTGCACCGAATCTTACATACTGTCCTGTTCCTATAGGTTAACTGGCTCTTTTTTTTTTATTTTCTTACTCTTATCGGCTTATCGAACATCGAACATCAAGCATCGCATCCCACCTTTCGACACACATCATGCCTGACCTGCGTCGCCAGATCTTTGAGAGCGGCAAGACCGTCTCGCGTAAAGCTGCTTCTCGCGAGGCTTCGCGCACCAACTCGCGCACCGGCTCAAAGCAGTCCTCCCGTCAAGGCTCCCGAAATGCCAGCAGAGCTCCTTCGGATGAAGAAGACTCAGGTTTCCTCTCTGATGAGACTTCAATGAGGTAAGCCCTATGTCTTCTGGCTTCTTGCTGTTTAGATTTGCTCCTGTCATGTTAAAATCCGCGCATGCACACTCGCATGTTTTCTATTTCATCTTAATTTTTTTATTTTTTTTTTCCATGTTATATGTTCACCCCACACCCCGGGATGACATCACTACCAATGATGTCGGGAATTTTTACAATCAACGCGCTAACCACATCGGTACAGCATCGGCTCCTTGGACGACGAAAACCCCGAAACTGAAAATCCCGATTGGGAACAAGAGCTCGGCGATCGCATTCAAGAAATTCTCGACCGTAAGCGCAGTAGTGTGCAGGGCCGTGAGGAAGCCCTCCAGGCCTTCTGCCGTTTGACCAAGTACCACTACGCCGTGGAAGAGTTGAACGGTACCGTGGACGAGCTACTCGCTTCATTTGCGAGAAGCGTGCGGGCCGAGATTAGTACGCGAGAAGCGACACTCGGACTCCGTGCCATTGAATTGCTCGCGATCTCAGCCTTCGACAACACCATTTATGAAAACGCCGAGCCCCTGCTCACCCGCACCATTCGTGACTCCACCTCCCCGGTCCTCAAAGCGGCCGCGATTCAATGTCTGGGAGCGTGCACCATCTTCGGAGGTGCCGGGACCGATGGCATCCTTGAACAAATGGCCTTCTTGCTGGACATCGTCGCCTCTGATGGGCAATCTATTGAAGCCAAAGATGATGCCGCCGTTGTAACCGCTGCAATCCAGCAATGGGGTTTCCTCGCCACGGAAGTTGATGATTTCGAAGAAGAAAGCGAGGAGGCAGTTCAGATTTTTATGGACCAGCTCGACAGCTCCGACGCCAACGTGCAGATCTCCTCAGGTGAAAACATTGCTCTGCTATACGAGAAGAGCTACACCCCCGAAGAAGATGATGAAGACGAAGATGAAGAGAGTGGCGACTCGGACGAGAGTGATGAGCACAACAATGACCAGACCGCTGGCCCCAAGCTCATCAAGCGCTATAACGCCTACCACAACACGCCAGAGCTGGAAAGCCAACTCCAGAGTCTTGCGCATATCCATACCAAGCAGATCAGCAAGCGTGACAAGAAGTCCCTGCACAGCAACTTTGCCTCCATTCTCACTACAGTCGAAAACCCGCGCCGTGGTCCACGCTATAATACCGCCATTGACCAGAACACCAACCGCCATTACGGTAGCACTCTGACAGTCAAGATTGGCCGCCACGGTGTGATGTCGATTGACCGCTGGTGGAAATGGACACGTCTCACTGCTCTGCGCCGTGTCTTGCAGGGTGGCTTTGCTGAGCATTACTTCCAGGGCAATCGTTCCGTTCTCAACAGTCTCCCGGTCATGATGCGCATGGCTGAGCAGGGCTCTGGCTCCGTGGATCGCCAAAGTGCTCGGAAGGCCGCTAAGATGCGCAACTCCCGTCGCTGGACTGCCCATCAGTCGGACGATGATGACGAGTAAGGATGATATGTTTTCGGGTTCAATGTTGTTTTTTCCCAGCTTTTCACTCATTCACGGATTATGACAGTGTTTAGGACTTGATTGCCTCGGCTTCAAGTCTATGATTTATAGGTTGGCTCCTGTCTCTTCTTTTTGTGATTACGTTTCTGTTTTTCTCTTTTCCAAAAAAAATTTCCTTTTTTCTTTTCTACCAAAAGGGTCGACTGAGCCCATCCCGTCCAATTTCCATTTATGTATCTGTTTTTCACCCTCTTTTGAGTACGAAGAACAGTGTAGCCTGTCACTTAGTACTCGCACTACGTACAAGCCCAAGTCGTGCAATAGCATTTTCCCAGCTTCTTCATTCTCAGCGATACTGCCTACGCGAAATCTGATTCATGCTTGAGTGAGAGTATTGATTCTATTATTTTCTACTGTATGCTGAATTTCGGAAACCCTGTGCAAAGCCGGTGATAGTAAATCGAGATTACGGATACGGATGGAAGGCAGCCATATCCTCCCAGGGCTTGCTTGCAGTCAGTGTTGGTAACCCTGGAATTATTTTCAGAGTGCCAACCAAGCCTTATTCAATAGACTCAATGGAGCGTTTTGAGATGGAGAAAAGAAATTTCAGGCTACTACTTTAATCCCTAAGACAAATCCTGAAGTAAATACTTTGCTGTCTTTCCGTCAGGTCACCACTGAAGCATCCCTTTTGTGAAAGCTACAAACATGAACACTACAAACATCTCCTTATTACTTAAGTAGTTCCCCCAACAAACTCTTCCGGCAGCTCCAACTTTAGAACCCGATCCCTGTCAAGATGTCGATGCCTTGCTTTCATTTCATTACTTAAATAAAAAGCTGCCTTTGTAAATCCTTTGCCAAGTGCAAGCAGCAATAAAAGGATACTTACTTAGTACCTTTGTTTCCGACGAATTCACTGCTCCATACCAAAAGGAGTCCTGGAATTACTTCCAAGGTTTCGGCGATCTATAATCGTTTGATTACGCGTCGTGATACCAGGGCTCCTCTCGTCCCCTCGTAATGTGGGGCCAAACTTCAGAAATCATCTAGGACTGCTGGGTTAAACACCTTTAGCAAGTTGAAATGTCGGGGAATATATACGTAAGTACTGGCAACCCAATGAGAATCCCACGGCGTGAATGGCTTCTAAAGTTCTTACCGTGGACCTTGGAACTTGGCTCCAAGGCTTGGATATAAATTTCAAGAACTTTAGAATGAAATTCGAAGTTTGTCTCTTCTGATTGAGTACTTCCTGTTGAACTTTTAGAAAATTACCGCTTTCAGTGTCTATAGAGATTCATGGATGCAGGGTGCCTAAGTAACTTTGGAAGTAATGTACCTATCGTATCAGTTATTTCAGGAGATACAGATTACTTGTATGATCTCAGAAACAACCTGAGAAGCTTGCATTCAGCATCTATAGATGTACTAAGTAGCTCTCCTAAGTACTTCTAAAGTTGGGTAGAGGTAGTCCATTCCTGGATTTGTACTTAAGTAGATCTGCTCGTGCTGCCCGGGTGGTAAATCGCTATTGAGCTGCAATCCTGTGCTGCTGCCGCTACTACTAAGTACTGCTTCTAAAACCCTGGCTGACTGCTACTCCAGGGCTTACTTAAGTAAGTAGCACGCTGTTGCGCAGCCAGGTGTGCAGGCCACAGAGAGTGAAATGTTTGTCTCATTTGTTTGATGTAACATATTTATCCTTCAGCATTTTGAAGGAAATGTCTGTTCCACTTGAGCACTGAACCAGTGTGATGGGAAAAGACCTTCTAAGTTGTTGTTCCATCCGGGAGCACCTTCATCTGGAGATGGCGGGGGTTTACCTCCTGAAGTCTGCGATAGCATTTGGCGATTGCTCTCTTTCTAAAGTTGAAAATGTGGATCAGGCCTCAATTAAAGAGCTACTAGCTGCTGTTTGTCTTCTTTGCCCTGGAGCTCTGATAAAATCACCACGAGTTAGTGCCTTTGGCGATTCTGAGTGTATGCCATCTTCGTTGACAGAAGCTGCAGCTAAACGGATGCTTGCTCACTTTAGAGAGCGTCAGTCCTCAAATCCATCTGCAAGCAGAATTGACCAGTAATCCTCAGGTGGCTTGAATCATCTGGGCATCTCCGTGAAGAAATCGCTGTCGCCCTTGCTGAGCAGAGCGGTCTTATAATCACCCTGTCAGACCAAAACTCCTGAAGTCGCTGTTGAAGCCCAATGCTCTCATTCATGGATGTAATCTTGCAGGTGGCTCTTGGTTCAAAACAGTCAAAGGCGTCTAGGAATGATAGATGGTCCGGAAAGGGGAACAGGCTACGGGGCGGTTTCTTCTGTTACGGACGCAGTGTCTCCACCTCTACCCACTTGAGCATCTAATAGTCACATAAGAATACGTTTTAGGGAAATTATTGACGCTCCAAGGCAAAAGACAGACTAGCACTCGACTGACAGGTAGAATCTTTTCTGATCGAAACGTTTTGCCCGGTTTAAACATGATCGAAGATTCTCAACTGGACACCTGGAGGGCGTGCAGCGAATATCGAATAAACGCAATGACTGCAGACCAATTTGCCAAAGGGTGAAGTTATAAATGAGGACTCGAACTTGGTGAAGGCTTGAGATGATAGCCCCGATGCTGAATGACACTGCATACTACCTAGGAACCAACGAGCATGGAAGTATGCTGGGTAGGTAGAGGCTTGATGAAACCATCATTCTCAAAGTACAAGCTACGATGACTAGCACATCCTCCCAGCATGGAATCCATCCGACAGCGGTAGTCCCCAAGCCCAGTTATGAGTCCTCGCTTGCTTGCTGGTTGTTGATATGAGAATCCCGTCCACATCATGCGGTCGGCTTTCGGAGGATCGGCGATGGTGTAAAGGACAGGCCGAAGACTGCGCACCAGAATCATAGATCAAATCATTCTGATCGCTGAATCTCACAGATTTGGCTGTATTCTCACACCTGTTCCTCTCCGACCGGTGCATTGTCGTACGAACACAAGGACCATGTGCCGTTGGCACTGCGCCCAGACTGGGGTGGTATTCTTCGAACTTTTCGAAACACCCGGCGCTTCCCCCAAGAATTGACCCTTTGTAGGCATTGTAATTGTTCGAATGATGGGTATGGCTGTTGGTCTTGGTCCATCGATGGTGCTGCGTCTCGGTTTCGGTGTGGGTATGGATCAAATGGCTCTTCTGAGGGTAAAAAGGACACTCTTTGCGATGGATAGAGCCTTGCCTAGAGGAACGAGGACAAGAAGACTCATGGTTAGCCTCGTTTGACCATGTACTTTGATGATCCAGCTCGTGGGGCTCGGCTTCATCGTGGTGAGATATGTCTTTCGTCCAAAGTGCTGCTTCATGTACGTGACACGGCCCATGCGGAAGGTAATGTTCACCCGTTTGGTGAATATCCCATTGAATACAATGAGAGAATTGCTTGATTCTGCGGTTTCTCTGACAATGTATGGATAGGGGATGCATGCTGGAATCGTGAATTGGGTATAGATCCATAGACAAAGACTCGCTGGCATAGGAAGCAATATATCCATTGAAATCGACACCGGGGAACCGATTGAGATGTCCTGCTGACACTCACCTGGTCCTAATCGTTGCCTACAGCCAGTTTCCATCGTACAAGTCGTGGCTGACGATTGCAAACGTCGCCAAACGCCCCATAGGAGCTTGAAATCACGACTAAGCGGCCATCCACCACATCAAGCCGTGTGATCATCGCAGCTCTTGGCCCAAAACCACCTTTCCTCATTCAGAAACATTGCTTCCAGACTCTTTCCAATTCGTTCGTCAATACCCTACCACAAACGTCATCAAAATGCGTGTACTCGAATTCAGAGAAGACTGGGGCGGACCCCTAAGCGAATTCCAAAAAACCATCGTCGTTTATGAAGAAGACGGTCTTCATTACCGGGCGTTTTCACGTGAACGATATGCAAGCGAAGCTGATATCCGATTCGTCGACTTGTATAGCACGAACATGATCAGAGGGCGGATTTACCCTCTGTTCAACGAGGCCTTTACCAAGGCAGAGGGCTCTCCAGAGCAATTGGCGGAATTGCATTTCAAAACCCCCACCTTGACCATCTACACTCCCAGAAATCCCGGCCTGATTGCGGAGACATGGCACACCGAACTCACCATTTGCGAGTTGATCAGGAAGAACCCGCACCCAAACATTGCGGTGTACCACGGTTGCTCTGTTTCTGAAGATAATGAGATCAGAGGGGCTTATTTCAGCTGTTACGACCAGACGTTGATGGACAAAGTTAACCCCACCCGACTGTCGAAGCTTGAGTTCGCCTGGGACAACGTTGAACCCGATCTAGCCCAAATTGATCGCTGGGTCCAAGGAATCCAGGCGGGTTTGGATCATCTCCATTCCCTTGGGATCGTTCATAATGATATTAACCCGAACAACATCATGTTTGAGGGGGATACGCCAGTCATCATTGACTTTGATTCTGCCCGCGTCATTGGCGGTGATCTGACCTGGGTCAAGCAGACAGATGGCTGGTTCGACCCAAAGACCAACAGAGCCCTGGTGAGCAATGACAATTCCGCATTGTTCGAAATCAAGGCGTGGCTTATGGGGACTGCTGAGCTGTTCCAATTCTGATATGGGCTACTACACAATGCTGCTATGCGGTTTGATGGGGGGGTGTCCAATTTAGGGGCATGGAGGAATTGACACATTGACCCTCAAACGGTCTCATGCTGGTCTCATGCTGGTCTCATGCACTTTGTACACCTGCATTGCTTTTGTTCCATCTTTTCGCCAAGCCTTTTTCCTGACTATTCGCCAAATGCCAAATGCAATCATTCCACGGTGTTATCGGAATTCACAACTCTCTGGGGCCATATCAGGAGCGGTTATTTTCTGGGGCTATTATCACGAGAAGCTATTCTTATCAGGTGTTCCTACCCATTGTTATCGGGGTTTATTATTATCCGGGGTCAATGGTCTGCTCGAACGAGCCTTTATGTTATCCATTCTGATATTCCTATGATCAACATCATTACTTATTCCAAATCCAAGACATGACCCGACGAAGTAGGAAGCTGTTTGCTGTATGTCATCGAAGGCGTAAAGCGCTGAACCCAGTGCTCTTGAATGGCCAGGAATGCATCGCACACCGCCGTCACCGCATCCTCGCGAGACTCGCCACAACTCTCGATGTAGACTATGTAGGATGTCAGTGCGTAGCTCATGATATTTGGACTGGCTCATCATACACTTGACCTTGGGCTCTGTTCCCGAGCCTCGGAATGTAAATCGAACTCCACCATCAAGCCACAGCGTAAGCATCTGACTGCTGGGATCTTCGGGCAAGTCTGGCTTCTTGTCAGGGGTGCTGGAGTCGTACCCTTCGGTCAAATCTCTCCATCGCAAGATCTTGAATGGTCCAAACTTCATTTCTGCGAGGCAGGAACTGCCCCGGATTCCCTGGAAGAGGGTTGAGGTAAGCTGGGGGTCGGGAGATCGGAAATAATTGTTGAGCGTCTCGTGGTGGCCAAATTCAGTGAAGAGTTTCTGGAGTTTGCCATATGCAGTCAAGCCTTGGGCCCTCCACTTGGCCTCTGCTGCAAGGAATACAGTAGCTGCGGTGATTCCGTCTTTGTCGTAACAAACAGAAGGGAACATATAACCCAGTGCCTCTTCATAGGAGAATACGACAGTCTTTCCTTCTTTCTCCAGATCACGCGCAACATTGGCCATCCACTTGAATCCGGTCAAAGTCTCAGTAAATTGGATGCCTTTTGCAGCAGCCATCTTTCCGAGCATGGAGCTCGATACAGTTGTAGTCAACACGGCAAGATTAGACCAGTCGTTGCCGGAATCGTAGGAATCCAAGATATGGGAGGCCAAAAGCACACCAACATGGTTCCCGCTCATTGTATACCAAGTCTCACTATCAAGATGGAAGCACATTAGGGATGAATACGGAGGAGACGTGAGGTTTACATACCCTATTTTTTCCGCTACTGCAAAACGGTCCGCATCGGGGTCATTTGCAATGATCAATGTTTTCTCCTCCTGATCGGCGGTCTGAATAGCAAGATTCAAAGCACCACTTTCTTCTGGGTTGGGAAACTTAACGGTGGGGAAGTCCGGGTCTGGCTTTTCTTGGGCAGTGACAGATACGAAGTCATGGATACCGATGGAGTTACAGACATTGGGAAGTACCAAGCCTCCTACACCATGCAGAGGTGTATAAACGAAAGGTCTAGGGGGTTGCCAGTCTGTCACGGTGGTTTTCTAGTGGTTGTTAGGTTGGCCACACAATGTCAACTTCATTAGCGTACCGTGAACTCCTCAACTCGTTTGCCATAGTGAGGTAACAAATTCTGATATGAATCGGCGCGCAAGTATTCACTAGGCTGTAATTCAGCCCAAGCGGTTGGCCATGGTTCGAGATTCTCTAGGATTGACTGTGCGATCTCTCCATCCTCAGGGCGGTTGATTTGCGCGCCATTGCTCGAGTAGCTATGGAGTGATTTGGTTAGATGTTTCCTTGCAATGGGTGTATGTTTCTTACACTTTGTAGCCTGTGTAAAAGTCAGCAGCAAATTCTTTGGAACTAGATTCAGTTTGAAGTACATACCGTTATCCTGGGGTGGATTCTACAAGCTCCTCGATTAGTAAATTCAGATCTAATCTCGTCTGGGTCCGACCTACATGGCTTGCCGTCACCATAATACCCGCGGCAGCACGGAAGTGATTCACTCCAAACGGCACCAATGGAGTTGGCCCCTCCTCCTTGAAGAACCAGACGGGGATTCTCTGCGCAATGAAAGCGTTGGCAGCAAGTGCAGCAAATCTCGCAGAGTTATGCCGTGCATCATGACCAATGACCACGCCGCTGGCGGCAATCTCGGAACGCTTGTCTCGAATAAACTTAGCCAGCCCCTGTGAGGCTTGAATGACAGTCAAGGAGTTCATGCATGAGAACCCTGCAGCCATACGACCTCGAAGACCGGCCGTTCCGAACTCGATGCCTATGTATACAGATCAGACATATACATCAGCCAATACGAAGAGATTAACGGACGATTACGCAGGCGCTTTTCTAGCTCCTCGGTGGCATTTGAGTCCCGAAGCTTCTCTATTTCCGCCCGAGTAGTAGGATCCTATATCCGAGTCAGTGGGATCAGGCCACCGGACGGGATTTACTCACCTGGTCCCACTGAAGCCATGTTTGAGTCAGAGACGAGAGAGATTCCTGCGCAAAATTAGAACGAAATGATAGAAAGCCCTTAGAAATTACCGTAGACTCACAGCCATCATGCCATATGCAATCCGCAAGGTGGAAAGAGTAACATTGTTGGCGGCCGATCGGTCCCCGCTAAACCTCCACAGCTCCGCCCCTGCACGTTTCTGCCTTGCATTTGTTTTCTGTTCGCCTTTGCATTTGCACTTACATTCCGCCTCGATGGCCTTGTAAATTCTCCTTCACCTTCGTTCTTCTGCATTAAATACAACCCTCACCGCACTTCACCATGGAGCAAACCGCACACCGACCGTCCCGAAAGGACACCCTCCTGTCTCGACGATACATTGAAGGCCTCATTGCGGAAGGGAAGCATGTTATGATTTATGAAAACCGTGTCCTGAGGGTTGACGCCTGGCTCAAATACCACCCTGGAGGTGAGAAGCCTATCAAGCACATGGTGGGCAGAGATGCGACAGATGAGATCAACGCGTATGTTCCGCAATGGGAACCTGCATGATATTGGATTGATCTAACCCATGTTTCAACCATTACAGATTACACTCCCAGGAAGCTCGTGAGCGCATGCCCGCCTACCAAATTGGACGAATTGAAGGAACATGGATCAACTTCCTCCCTCCAATCCAGGGCGGCAAGTACCGGCTGTACACGGAAGACACTTGCTTGAGCGAGGAGGAATCAACAGAGCACAGCTCCAGTGGCTCCAGTCAAGGAGAGTCAGCTCCTCCATCGCCCATCTTCGATCCCGTCGATTCGAATTCCACCGTCAGGCAAAGGAAATCACCCAGCTCCAACGCTGTTCCCTCAGCCACGAACGAACGAACTCAACCGCAACCCGCCTTTTTAGATGCCAGAACCCAGGAACAGATTGACTTTGACATTGCCAAATATCCATCCTTGGATACCGCGAGGCAGGAAGAGATCAAACGAAAGTACCGCGAACTGAACGAGCGCATCAAGGCCGAGGGCCTTTACAATTGCAACTACTTCTGTTACGCTATAGAATGCTGTCGATATACACTCTTCGCAGGCCTGTCCTACATGTTCCTCCGCATGGGATGGTGGGCGAGCTCTGCGTTTTTCCTCGGCTGTTTCTGGCACCAGCTTGTTTTCACCGCTCATGATGCCGGTCACATGGGGATCACACACAATTTCCACGTTGACACTGTCATTGGAATGATCATCGCTGATTTTCTCGGTGGACTTAGTCTCGGCTGGTGGAAACGAAGTCATAATGTTCATCACATTGTGACCAACGAGCCTGAGCATGATCCCGATATCGAACATATTCCATTCTTTGCGATCTCGCATCGCTTCCTCACGAGCCTGAAAAGCACCTACTACGACCGCATTATGACTTTTGACGCTCCGGCTCGTTTCTTCCTCAAGATTCAAAACTACTCTTACTACCCTATCATGATGCTCGCACGCTTCAATCTTTACGCTTTGAGCTGGGAGTATCTGCTCAAGCGCCAGGCTCCTAGAAAGGGGCCTGCTTGGTGGCATCTCTATTTTGAGCTTGCCGGGCAAATCTTCTTCTGGACATGGTTCGGCTATGGTGTGATGTACAAAACGCTTCCCGACGCCACCAGCCGCATTGTTTTCCTTCTCATTTCCCATGTCGTCCCCTCACCGCTACATGTTCAAATTACCCTGTCACACTTCGCAATGTCAACCGCTGACCTCGGAGTTGGTGAGTCTTTCCCCCAGAAAATGCTTCGCACCACTATGGATGTCGACTGCCCAACTTGGCTCGATTTCTTCCATGGAGGTTTGCAATTCCAGGCCATCCACCACCTCTACCCTCGCATTCCCCGCCATAACCTTCGTCGCACACAGAAATTCGTTCTTGAATTCTGTCGTGATACTGGTATCCCTTACGCGATCTTCACGTTCTACGATGGAAACAAAGAGGTTATCGGCCGTCTGGGTGAAGTAGCGAAACAAGTGCGCCTCATGGAGGAATGTCGCAAGTCCATTGCCGAAGCAGGTGTGTTCTCTGATCATCACTGATGTGAGAAGTGTTTGTTCCTTGCTGGCCATGTGAACCAGCTATCTGAATAGAATGTTACGATCGCCCACCCCATATCTCATGTGCCGCCGTTGATTAATGACTCAATGAATAATATGTTTTCAAATTTCAGCTCTGGTGAGATTGAACCGACGTTCTAAGTACTCCGTATGCTGTATCTAGATTACATTGAGGATTATGGAGGTGTCAGAGCCAGCAGCTGTGGCCTGGGAGCAGCGGGGCCAATTGTGGTCTTAACCAGGCATTCCACCACGCGCCATCTTCTTTGCGTGTTGCTGCCGCCGATTGTGGTTTGCTCGACTGCCCTTGTTCTCTTCTTTCCTCTGCCTCGAAGCAGCACTGTCGGCCTGTCCCTGGCCTGCAGGTTGAGGGCCACCTCCACGACCTCGCCCTCTACCACCGCGTCCTCTGCCACGCCCACCGCCGCCTCTACCCCTGGAACCGGTATGACCAGAAGATTCGCCTTCATCCGAGCCCTCGTCGCCATCCTCTCGTGGTTGCGGTCGTCTGTAAGAAGTAGAGCGCAACTCGGGCTGGTTGAGTGCGCCACCACCGGGTCCACCAGCATCCACAGCAAGTTGACCTTCAAGTCTAGCGAGGCGCTTCGGATCCCGGGCCAGCATCACTGCCCAGCCCTCGATGGCCTCATCCGTCATCCCGGTCTCGCGCTTCAATGATTGACGCGGTTGCGATCGCCGAGTCGCCGAGTCACGGGCAAACAGACCAGGATTAGACTTGTATGTTCGGAACAGAGTTGCTTCGGTGTCAACTGGGTGTCGACTCTGCTTCTCTGCGTCGGCCTCGCTGTCTGCACCTGTAGGGCCATCGATGGCACCGCCTACATCGGTTGCGTCGTAGGTGTCATCACGCTCATCATCGTCAGAATCAAATGTCGCCAGTGCGGAGAGGATAGCTGCTTTGTTGGTTGCATGTTGACTGCTGTCTATAGGGACTGGTTCATCTGTATCGATGTGGCCAAAGTGCAATTTTCCTTCGGCGTCGCCTGATCGACTGAGTTCAGCAATGTCGACGTCGTTGTCGAAAACATTCTTTCGGGTCGGGAGGTATTCAGGTTGTGGTGATGGCATTGCCGGGGGTGTTGGTTGAGGTGACATGTGAACGTGGTGAGGCTCGGCTGGGGGAGGCAGCTGCTCAGTTCGGTCTAGAGCTTGAAGTTCAGAGGGTAGTGAATCATCCAGGAGTTGAGCAACGATTGTTTCGGGGTTGTCGTTGTAAAAGTCCAGAAGGCGTACAACGAAGGCTGACCCAAGGTCAGGGAAGAGGTCTTGCACCTGTGTGACCAGGGACATCTTATGGGCATGTAACTCTCCCGAGATGATTGGATCCTTGGATACTCCTTTGCCCTTGTTCACCTTCTTCTTCCTTTGGTATCGATGGTGTAGAGATTGCGATTCAACTTGATAGGCCCGCAAGCTGGCGAGAAGATCCTGTCCTCGCTTCTGCGGATTGCTGGCGAGGTGCTTTTCTAATCGAACGAGCAGGTCTGAGCTGCAGACCAGATCGGAGAGTATGGTTGATTCCTTTTTCATCTTCGGTGCTCCAACTCGGGCTGCGGCCTTGAGGCTGAACAATTGGTCCAATAGTAAGGACATATTGACAGGCTCCTTCAATAAAGAGATCATGGCAACGTAGATATTAGCAACGAGAATCTTGCGAAGCTCTTCTCTTGCACCTTTCGCCTGGTAGGCTTCGGCTATTGTGTCCAGAAAGTCGGAGCCCGCCATGAGTGCCTGGCCACATGCCGGCAGCACAGAAGCCAAAATGGTCAAGCAACGGATGTCAGAGAGAAGCCCAGGATTAGAGGATGGATTCGCTGAGCACAAATTTTTAATCACAATGGCTTTTGCTTTGTCGATGCTTGAAGTTATCGTGTCTTGATGGAGCTCCCAGGCCTTGGATAATGACGTCTTCAAAACTGCACTGGAAGGATAGCAGCAGGAAAGGTTTCCAAGGAGCTTCCAATCTATAATGCCCTCTGGTGGGTTAGGCAGATCAAGCAAATATCGCCTTGTCGCCAAAAAGCAAAGCTTCCGGAGCTGTCGTGCTTTAGGCCCACTCTGGAGACCGGAGTCCCCCGCGGCCGCATATTGATAGTAGGACCCCAAAAACGGGGGTGTTGATGTATCTTCGGCGGCAGTCCCTTTGAACTGCTGATCGGACAGGTTCAGTCGGATACCCAAGAGAGTCATCCAAGCATCCAAGCAGTTTTCCCAGTCAGTCGGTGGAATTGTCCTCCTCACTGCGGGGGAGGGCACTGGGGCCAGCGGTGGGAGCTCCGCCATCTGGGGAAATTAAAATTGGTAGTAATGGAAGTTCCAGTAGCAAGTAGCGTAGTCAAGAAAGCAAAAAGCGAAAGTCAAGAGCAAGTAACTGCTCTCTCCTCCCCAATATCTCAGAGCCTCACGTCTGGATTTCCCAAAAGAGGTGATGACTCAGCAGAGGCTCGACGGCCACCCAAAGGAGTTTAGCGCAACGATAGCCGAAGTGCCAAGACTTTCGCACTGAACTTTTTGGATATCGATTTCCTCGATCCACAATACTTTTCGACAGCCATCATCACTTTACCGAGCCTAGCAGTTCAGGTCTTGACGGCATACGCCTTTTAAATTGTGCGCTCTCTCCCCCTTTTGGTCTTTTCCTTCCTAACCCAACTTAGTTCATATCAATTCAAGATGTCTTTCCAGAAGCCCGAGAAGGATTTCGGCGAGGGCCCTGTACGTTGTACCTGAAATTTGTCACTGGCGCGCGCACAGCGCATTGCTGTCGCTGTCCGAAGTGACAATGTACCTCACCGAGAACAATTGCTAATTGCCTTTCCGCTCTACAGAAGGTCCACAAGATCCGCATCACCCTCACCTCCCGCAAGGTCGCCTCTCTCGAGAAGGTCTGCCAGGAGCTGATTGACCGTGCCCGCGGCAAGTCTCTCCAGGTCAAGGGTCCCGTCCGTCTGCCCACCAAGACCCTCCAGATCTCCACCCGTAAGACCCCCAACGGTGAGGGTTCCAAGACCTGGGACAAGTACGAGATGCGCATCCACAAGCGTCTCATCGAGTGAGTTTTCCCCCATCAACAGATCCGATCGCGGCTATTGCCGCTAGCTATGCAGCCTCTAACATATGTTCAGCCTCCTCGCCCCCACCGAGACCGTCAAGCAGATCATCATCAACATCGAGGCCGGTGTTGAGGTTGAGGTCACCATTGCCGCATAAATGTGCTAGGCTGGGCTTGCCTCAGGGAGGGATCATGGGTTGGGGAAGGCATAGTGCATTGTACTAGTCTGACACCAGCTCAAGTCCACACGGCTTGTACAAAGCTGCGGGCGATCTCGTTGGTACCTGAATATAAAATAAAAAAATGGAAACATCTTGAAAAAAAAAAAAGCTATTGTTCATTTATAGTTTAGTCTGATCGTAGTATGACCCATGATACGTAATGATTTGCCTGCGTTGCAGGTTTGAACTGTGAAGAAAGGATCTTTTGTTGACATTCCCACCCCTCAATCACGGGGGCGTGGTGTTGCCCTTCCCAATGCTTCCAGCCCTAATATGCACATTTGTCTCGGCGATGTCAGGAAGCTGTGGTCATGATGTGACTCCTTGATGGAAGCAATAAGAACTAAAAGTCGAAACTGATCATCTCCCGCTGCGGAGGTACAACTGGAATCCTGCCATCCTTGAAGTGGCCATTCTCGAGGAAGAATTTGTAAGCCTCTGTCACTTCTGCGGTGTATTCTTCTGGTTTGCCCTGAGAGTCCCTCAAACTGGCTGCATCAGGAGGCCCATTGGGGAAGTTGATGCGGACAAAGGTCTTGTTGTCTTGCGGGTGGAGATAGCAGGGGTGGTCATTGACATAGTTGACAGGGCGACCCTTCCACATTATGAGGCGCTTTGTTTGTGGATCAGTCCGAGTTTCACCCTGTAGCTGTGGGATTGGGTTGAGCTCGTTGGACACATTGGGTTTGATGAATGCATTTGGTCCAGCATTAGCGTTTTGTACTGGCACACCTTGAGCGGCAGCCGGTTGTCCGAAGGGAGATGGGGCCGCTGCTGGCTGTGAAGGAGCTCCGAAGGGAGACGGCGCTGAAGTTTTTGCAGCAGGCGCTCCGAATGGATTAGTATTAGCGGGTGGGAAGGATGAAGGCTGGGAGGGTTGCAGTTGCGATGGTTGTCCAAACCCACCGGGGGCGGATGGGGCACCAAACGGAGCTGCTGGTTGCTGTGCCAGGCCGGCCTGTCCGAATGGCGAAGCAGCGGGTTGTGCAGCGGGCTGCGCAGTATTCTGGCCAAATGGTGATGGTCCGGTTACTCCTGAGCTCTGACCGAAGCCACCGGCGACGGGTTTTTGTTGTGAGAATTGAGCAAATGGGGAGGCGGCAGCAGGGGCACCAAATGGAGTATTTGTGGTACCTCCCAGAGTCGATGGTTTGCCGAAAGGACTCGGATTGGCAGCTTGCTGGCCAAGACTTGTCTGGCCAAATGCTGGTTTATTGAGAGCGGATTGCCCTCCTAAAGCAGAGGGTTGACCGAAGCCGGAGCCACCCATGGAAGAGGGCTTTCCGAACGCCGAAGGCTGTCCAAAGGCGGATGTCTGCGATTGTGCCGATGCGCCACCGAGTCCAGATGGTTGGCCAAAGGCGGATATCTGCGGTTGTGCCGGTGCAGTACCGAGTCCAGATGGTTGGCCAAAGGCTGTGCTCCGGCCAAATGTCGAAGAAGGAGCAGCGAATGCCCCGGGTGCAGGGCCGGCATTTGGTGTCGAGTTCGTGTTCTGCTGGCCAAATGGAGAGGGCTGGCTAGGTGCAATTGGCTGGCTGAAGGATGAGCCTTGGTTAGGGGTGGCATTTGCTTTACCCTCTATGATGTCGAAAATGTTGGGATGTTCATTCTTGCCATCAATAACATATTTGGCGGCACCTTGCGGGTCATTCAATGCGGCATCTGTTTGCTGCACACATTCTGCCCACAGGCTCGAGGCCTCTTGTACTGCTTCGTTGAGTTTCCCGGCAGCCGCGAGTTCATAGTGACGCAGTCGCATCTCTTCCACACTCCGCTCGCGGTGGGGGCCGCCAAACAGCAGGCGGGGAACATCTTTGGCGGGTGCGTATGCAGAGAAGATCCATTCCGGTCGACCTTTTTGCACAGTCAAATCATCCTTGATGTTTGCTGCTGTCACCCCAAAGCTGTTTTTGAATTAGTATCAGGTTTGATGGAGGGTTAAGGCGACTTACTCCGCGGGATGTTGGGTGCGAGTATTTGTCTGATTACCTATTTTCACCTGAGTGTTAGGCCAGGAACAAGGAGCAACCAGTGCTGGAGTATTGAGTGAGGGAGTAATGCGAGAAGGGTTGCGAGCGTGGAGAAGTGTCAAATAATCTGCCAGGCCGATGCGGTCTTTCATCTTGGCAGTGGGAAAAGGTTCGAATGGAACCAAGCAAGATCAGGAAGAATAAGAAGGAAGACAGAATATGATGATCAGGTCAAAGACAGGATCAGGTGGAACAGGATGAGCAGAAGCAAAAGGTCGAAGTAGATAAAATTGAACAGATGGAGCTCCAACCCCGATCTGAGCGTAAGTGAACACAAAATTCACGAATTCAAGGGAGTACATCAATGAGGAACATAAAACTTAGAAGGAGATATCAATAGGCTTTGGGCGTTGAAAGTTGGTTCTTTTTCTTAATAAAAACAATAAGGAAGCATCAATTGATGTCGTTTCACTCACCTCCGAATCCTCCAGCTAAGGCTCCGAATCGATTCGTCGACGTCGATGTACCAGCACTTCCTCGGCCAGGATGCTCAAACCTGCAACTGGCTACAGGAACAAATCAGTCATCCTCCTTTCAGACGAGTCGATTAATACCTACCTCCATACTTGCAGCGGCCTTGCTGGAAGAAGGTACATATAGCCATCTTTGCGGCACAATGGGTCCTCCACTAGCACAGTCACGGACCCCAGGCCTGTATTTTCACTTCAAGGGCAATATCTGATGTTTTTCTCACGTGAAAATAAGAAATTCGGGGGGGTTACGCGTTATAAAAGGGAGACTCCTGTGGTTGGGACTTTTCACGGAGGTTCGCCGTATCTTATCGCCCGCCCGGGTTACTGTGTGCCTCTGCCCAGGTGTACTCCGTCAATGCGATAAATTGGCTCCAGGGCTGATATAAGGTACAGACAAAGTTAGGTAGTTAAGTAGTTACCTGTACCATATATATGCTGTGGTTTCCAAGGTTGATTTGGCTATTACCTTTGTTTGATGGTTCTATCAATGTTCTGTAAGAAAAATTCAACACACTACCCATCGCTTTAGCTCCAAATATATACATTCCAAAGTTGGTACACTGAGTAGCTGCAAAGGATTCTTTTAAACTTCAGACTGTCTACATCGAAGATTTCACCTCAGATGGATACTCGCTCGAGTAAATATTTAAGACCTTGAACTCCAGTTTCCATTTAAACCGCAACTAATGAATCATTACGTTGTATCACTTGGGTATATCATTCACATGTGTCGTATGCTTCCCCGGAGATCATCCCAGTTCAAACCGTCAATCTTCTTGCCACCCAATGATTCTAGCTCCGGTGTAATTTCTTCCAGTCGCCCAGTTGCCAGACGGCGCATCATCACAGTGTCCTTGGAGCCCGGCAAAGTGCTGGCATTGCCTCGGAGCAGAACATCCTCGAACCACTGTTCCTCGTCCTCATCAAGCGGAAGACCAACAAGTTCAATTGCCCGCCTACTTCGAGTTTGGCCGGGGCTGGCCTTGTGCACGAACTCCACCAGCTGCTCAAAAAGTTCCTGACGATGTTCTTCGTCATACTTGCGCGTGAAGTAGAATGCCTCTGTGACGTTAGAGCGAGCGAGCGCTTCAAAGAAAGCCGCGCGGACTTTGGTGGTGGCGAGAGGAGGCGACGCAGTGAGGTAGTATGCAATCGCCAGACTGTTGTCATGCTTGGGCAGTTTGGTGAGGGTCAGCGCGTAGAGAATTTCGTCCGGGAAGGTCGGAATGAGCGATGGCTCCGCAAGGAATTCGACTGCCCTCTAAAATATCACACCCTCGTCAGTTAAAGAGTGCCATTGGGGGAGCCTTGGAAACTTACCCTGAAGTCAAGTCGATCCATATGCCACAGACCTTCAATGAGAAGACGGTACTTCTCCGGAAGGTGGCATTGCTGCGCAAACTGAGCAGGAGCTTCTGGTGCAGCGCGACAGTCCTTGAGGATATAATAGATCAAAGACTGTTTGTGGTGGATGTCAAGTTCGGAGGGTACGATGTGGTTGAACAGCGCTCGGAGGTCTCCATTATTCTTGGGTGGATAGACCTTGGTTACTGTAGACGTCAAGATAATTAGCACAAGGCCCCAAACTCCGAAATCAGATGCTCCGTACCTCCTTGGATGCCAAAGAGTGACAAGAGTCGATCGGCAAAGAGTTGACCGAGAGAGCGCCGATTAGAGAGAATCTGATCATAGACCTTTGGCTCGTATGAATATTTCTTGTTGAAGGCGAAGACCTGGTCGAAGCTCTCCCAAGGAGCCATATTGGTCAGGATTGGAGGTGGTATACAGAAGTGATGGAATAATTCCAATTAGCTGCGAATGAAGCTCCGCGGAGGAGTAATTACCGTACGGTAAGTTACGGTGGGACATGGCGGTGAAGGGGGTGTTGTGGCAGAACAGCGGGCGCCTTGCCTCTTCGGGCACGAGGTAAACAACCCACTTTTAATTGACAAAACACTCCGTCAAACTCCCATCGCCCCTCCATGCAGCAGACACCCAACTGATTCGCACACCATGGCCTCTGTCGCAAAGGGTCGGACCTCACGCCGGTCTGCCCCCCGCCGGAGTTATGTCGTCGAAACTTCTGAATCGGAAGACTCGGGAAATGTAACACCAACACCAGATACGCAGGATGACGACGAGGAGGATGAGCAGGAGGAATATACACCGGTTCCCAAGAAAGCAAAGCGCGCATCTAGCCAAAGAATGACACTTGAGCCTGTGACACCTGCGACCGTCCGCGCAACCAGCAAAACCCAAGCGGCAACACATGACGATTCCGATGCGATGGACACGGATGCCGATGCCGATTTGGTGGACGTTGATGCGATGGACGTGGACGAACCGGATGATGACAATGAAAGTGATGTCAACGAAGAGAACGACGAGAATGACGAGAACGACGAAGGAGCTAGTATTGCGTCGATGGAAGCCGATCCAGAGTCGCCTTCCAGCAAAGCGGCATTGAAGAGAAAAAGTATGGCCCATTCCCGCAAGAGCAGTGGCTCAATCACACCCAAACCAGCACAGGGCTCACTCCCAACTCCAGAGCCATCCCAGTCCCCAGAGCCCCAGGTGCACGCACAACGAGCCAGCGTACCACCTTTAGCCGATATTACCGAATCCGCTGTCAACCAGAGCGAGTCACCATCGAAGCAGCCAGAAGAAGCCCCATCCCAGATCAATATTATCAACCCCAATTCGACAGTGCTAGAGAGGCCTATGGACATCGTGGCGAAGTCCAGAACCCAGGCTCCCCAAACACCGGAGGAGCCTGAGGGGCCTAAACCCCGCATGATCATTGAGAATCTTATTCTGACAAACTTCAAGAGTTATGCGGGCCAACAGATTGTTGGACCGTTCCACGCTTCCTTTTCATCTGTTGTCGGACCCAATGGTTCTGGAAAGTCCAATGTCATTGACTCTCTACTCTTCGTGTTCGGCTTCCGCGCCAGCAAGATGCGACAGGGCAAGATTTCCGCACTGATCCACAACTCTGCCCAGTACCCCAACCTTGCTTACTGTGAAGTGGAAGTCCATTTCTCCCAGGTGATTGATTTGCCCGAAGGGGGGCATGAAGTAGTCCCAGATTCCCAACTGATTGTTTCTCGACGAGCGTTCAAAAACAACACCAGCAAATACTACATGAACAAAAAAGAAACCAACTTTACCGCTGTGACCACCTTCCTCCGGGATCGCGGTATTGACCTCGACCACAAACGATTCCTGATCTTGCAGGGTGAAGTTGAGTCAATCGCCCAGATGAAACCCAAAGCCGCCAACGAGCACGACGAAGGCCTACTGGAATACTTGGAAGACATCATCGGAACCTCCAAGTACAAGACCCCGATTGACGAAGCAGCCACAGAGCTTGAAACCCTGAACGATGTCTGCGTGGAGAAGAACAATCGTGTTCAGCACGTGGAGAAGGAGAAGACTGCTCTGGTAGACAAGAAAGACAAGGCCCTGGCCTATGTTCGCGAGGAAAACGAATTGGCCCAGAAACAATCCGCCCTCTACCAAATTTACATCGATGAATGTTCTGACAATGTTCGCGTCACCGAAGAGGCGATTCTTCAAATGCAAGAACTACTCAACATGGAGCTCGAAAAACACGAGGGAAATGAGTCCGGCATCAAAGAACTTGAGAAGGCCTACAAAAAGGGTATGCGCTACTATGAGTCAATGGAGAAGGATACCCAAGGGCTGCTCAAGGAAATGGCGAAATACGACAAGGAATCCGTCAAATTCGAAGAGAAGAAGAAGTTCTTGCTCGGCAAACAGAAGAAATTGGAAAAGGCCATGCAAACCAGCCGCCTCGCGGCCTCCGAATGCCAAAGCTTAGTTGAGAAGTTCACTTCAGACATCGAAAAGAAGACCGCCGAAACAACCCAACTTGAGGGTGAGATGGTCACTAAAGAGAAGGAACTCAACTCCATCCGTGAGGGGCTCAAGGGCAAGACCCAAGGCCTTTCGGATGAGATTGCTGCCAAACAGAAGTCACTGGAGCCATGGAACGCCAAGATCAATGAGAAACAGTCCGCTGTTGCTGTTGCCCAGAGTGAGCTCGACATTCTACGAGAGCGTGGAAACGCTGGCGCAGTTTTGCTCGAGGAGGCGCAAGGGAAGATTGTCACCATCGAGGAAAGTCTACAGTCCAAGGAAGGCGAGCTGGAAGAGCGACAATCCCAGAAGGAAACTCTGGAGGCGGAAGTCCAGAAGCTTCAACATGACCTCAAGAAGTATGCTTCACGTGAGCCCGAGGTTCGTTCGCACGTATCCAGCGCCCGACAGAAAGCAGACGAAGCTCGAGTCAGCTTGGCAAGCACCCAGAACCGTGGAAGCGTTTTGACTGGATTGATGCGCCTCAAAGAGTCGGGTCGTATCGATGGCTTCCATGGCCGCCTCGGCAACCTGGGTACGATTGATGAGAAGTATGATGTTGCTATCTCCACGGCTTGTCCAGCTCTTGACAACATGGTTGTTGAAACGGTGGAGGTTGGTCAACAGTGTATCGACTACCTGCGCAAAAACAACCTTGGACGCGCAAACTTTATTCTCCTCGATCGTCTCCCTCGCCGGGACATGTCCACTATTTACACCCCCGAGAGTGTCCCTCGTCTGTTCGATCTCGTCAAGCCAAAGGATCCCAAGTTTGCACCGGCCTTTTACAGTGTGATGCAAAACACCCTTGTTGCTAAAGATCTGGAGCAAGCAAACCGGATTGCCTACGGAGCTCGGCGCTGGCGAGTGGTCACTCAAGATGGCCAATTGATCGACGTTTCAGGTACTATGAGTGGTGGTGGCACCCGGGTTGCTCGCGGTGGTATGTCATCAAAGCAAGTCGCCGATACTACCAAGGAGCAGGTATCCCGCTTGGAGTCAGACCTCGAGGATCTTGAAAAGAAGTTCCAGGCCTTCCAGGAGAAGCAGCGTCACGTGGAGGCTCAGATGAAAGAAAGATCCGAAGAAATCCCACGTGTCGAGACCAAAATCCAGAAGATTCTCATTGAGATCGACAGCACAAAGCGCAGTCTAGTTGATGCTCAACGCCGTGTGAAGGAACTGGGTGCGCAGCACAAGCCCTCTGACTCCGACGAAGGTCAAATTGCTGCGCTTGAGAAGCAAATCAGCAAGGCGCAGAGAGAGATCGAGAAGCTCAATGATGAAAAGAGCGGGATTGAGGAGGAGATTCAAACCTTGCAGAGCAAGATCATGGAAGTTGGTGGTGTTCGACTTCGTGGCCAGAAGGCCAAGGTTGATGGCCTAAAGGAGCAAATTGGCCTGCTTGCCGATGAAATTTCGAACGCCGAGGGCCAACAATCCAAGAACGAGAAACTCATCAAGAAGCACTCGAAGGCCCGGGATGTCTCCGAAAATGAGATTGGCCAAATCACCGATGAGCTAGAGAAGCTCGAAGAGGATGTTGCCAACCAGGCCAACGAATCTTCCGATTGGAGACAAAAGGCCGACGAGGCCCAAGAGGTATGTTATGATCTGTTGACAACCACGTTGGATAGTAACTGACTATTCGATTCCTAGGCACTCGAATCTCAGCGGGGCGAGCTCTCAACCATGAAGGAAGAGCTCGATGCAAAGGTGACTGAGCTGAATGAAACGCGTGCTACTGAGATCGAGATGCGTAACAAACTGGAGGAGAACCAGAAGGCTTTGTCCGAAAACCAAAAGCGAAGCCGCTACTGGGAGGAGAAGCTCTCAAAGTTGACTATTCAAAACATCAGCGACATTGGAGAAGAGCAAGAGCCTACCGAACTCCAAATGTACACCAAGGACGAGTTGGACGCCATGAACAAGGAATCTTTGAAAGCGGTCATTGTTACTCTGGAAGAGAAGGTCCAAAATGCCTCTGTCGACCTTTCAGTTATTGAGGAATACCGCCGCCGAGCCGCCGAGCATGAATCTCGTTCGGCAGATCTGAACACCGCTCTGACTTCACGAGACGGGGCCAAGGCTCGCTTGGACGGACTTCGGTCTTCCCGCTTGAATGGCTTCATGGAAGGATTTGGTATCATCTCCTTGCGCCTCAAGGAGATGTACCAGATGATCACGATGGGTGGTAACGCTGAGCTAGAATTGGTCGACTCGTTGGATCCTTTCTCTGAGGGTATTCTATTCTCAGTCATGCCACCCAAGAAGAGTTGGAAGAACATTGGTAACTTGTCCGGTGGCGAAAAGACTTTGTCCAGTCTGGCACTGGTCTTCGCCCTGCATCATTACAAGCCCACGCCCCTTTATGTCATGGACGAGATTGATGCTGCCTTGGATTTCCGAAATGTGGGTTGGAATTTTGTCATTGCGGTAGTTCTGCCTGCTAACTATGTCCTTCAGGTGTCCATTGTCGCCTCTTACATCAAGGAGCGTACCAAGAATGCTCAGTTCGTTGTGATCTCGTTGCGAAACAACATGGTTCGTGTTGCATATTTCCTATCTTTCTCAGCCACTTTGCTAACATTAGTGCCAGTTCGAACTTGCCGCCCGACTCGTTGGTGTTTATAAGGTCAACCATATGACCAAGAGTGTGACAATCGAGAACCGAGACTATATCACGGGTCGGTAATGACAGGTCTGGTGCTTTCTGTCCTAGTATTCAGCTTTCTAGGGTTTGCTTGTTGTTTTTGATGATATCACGGGCCGGGAGTCTGGGGTTTTCTTAGATGTCATTTTCTTTACATTCACGCCGTCCACTGTAGAAACGAGACCTTGAACAGCACTTTGGTATTGAATGTTTATTTGGGAAATCAGTACATTTTTGGTCAAGAACGAGAGGCGTGACCCTGTTCCTTCTCCAACTGAGTAAGAGTCTCAGACTGGCGGGCCCCTGAGATGTTTCCATATCCCCTGGATAGCATACAAAAGCATCCGCGCCCTGGATGGCTTGTTTTTGTGGTTCCTAGTCAGCTCAGGTTGAAAATGCGATCCTGAGCCCAAACTCGAAGAAGCAAAGAGGCGATCAAGCTCGGTATCAGAAAGCTTTTTCATGGCATCATAGAGCTCGTTCTGGCTGTGTGATGCTCTTTCCTCTTTCCTCGATTGTATTCGTAATCTCTTTGTATAAGTCTGTCATTTCATCAAGTAGTGGAATCCCTTGACGGATATACTCGAACTTATTTGGGCATCTCGCGCCGCCTTCAAATGGCCTATCGAAGAACCTGTGGAATCTAGGTTCAAGTTCCGCCATTTTTGGCGCCCATTCCCGCAAGCGTCTTTCATTCTGAATGACAGTGATAAGTATATTATCTTGGCTTTGATGGTGTGATTCGTATGGCGGAGGAAGATCGTCAGATAGTTTAGACATTGGAGATGATGAAATAGTTCTGAGAAAATGTGCTAAAAAGAACAGGGAATATTTGGAAGAAGAGTAGAGGACTCAAAGTTTAGAATAAACCTGGTCTATCCGAGGACTAATATGGATACCAAAGCCATGGTACCCAAGCTAATGGAACCATGGACCGGCTTTGCATATCGTCTCTCGTGTCGGTACCTTGATGATGGATATTACGTGCAAAGTCTGAAGACAAATGGCAAAAGCTGGACAAAGAACTGGTTTGAGCATGACGACGTGATGATCAACGGCGGCACAATAGAATTTGAGCCTGGGGCCGAGGCGAAGGCGTGGGAGACTGGGGAGGTGCCGCCCTCTCCGAGGCATGTGCAATTAAATCGGGACAGATGGTCTTGAAATATCAGATAGAGGGAGTTCAAAGCATATCAAAGTAAATGCTCGTCCCGAGGTCTGATGCTGAAGTGGCTACATAGTACGGAGACTTGGGCTTGAATTGGAAAGTATTAATTCTCTAGATAAGAAAAAGCCACTAAGACTTTACTACCCCGCATGCCAACTTTAGAATTAAACAAGACTTTCCATGGGATGACACGCATATGCCTAAGCAAGGTAATGTACCTACTGCACAAGTGTATGTGGGTGCTAGGTCCAATGCCGTAGCTCCTGATTTGACACCTGGGCACCAGTGCAATGGCCTGACCCATAGAATCAAGAACAAGCACAGTCATGGTCCAATGGTTTGCTCTGAAGCAAAGTTGAATGAGTCGAATTTCAAGTTTGTGTCTGAGAAAAGAAGATCGCTGCTTTTCCGGGTCGCCAAGGTCAACGTCTAATTGACGTCAGAAGCGGGACGAGAGGAGGTTGGGGTGCGCAATTGAGGAGAATTAGCTCGAATGTATTATGCCTTTAAAAGGTATGCGACTCTGGATATGTTTTTCCCTTTTCAATTCACTTGCTTTGCGGGTTTTGCTAGTACACGCCGTACGGAGAACGCACGTTCTTTGCGCTGGAGTCGAGATCCAGACAGCCCCACCATTCTGCACCTCATAACCAGCCACTTGGGATCGCAATTCTCCGAGATCGATTCAGAACCCTTGCGGAGGATTCCGTACGGAATACAGATTGAACAGAATGGTGAGTTGCAATTTTTATAGATGCGATTTTCATTTCCATGGCTCCTGTGGTTGCCTTGCGGGCCGGAACAAAGAAACCCATGGATCGCAGATCTTTGACCCAGACACTTATCTTCATCTTGTAATTTGCAGGCTCCGATATATCCAATACAGTCTAGGCAATCAAGCGGCGACAATTGCCCCAGCACAATTGGCGGCGGCGCAATTGCAGGTATTGTCCTTGGCTCGATTGCAGGGACCCTTCTCCTTCTTTGGCTATGGCGAGTGTGTCGAACACCCGGGACGTGGACCGGTGGCGAACCAGATGTCGGCTACCGGCCTCCGATTGTGCGCAGTAGCGCAAGCACGCGTGGCCGGAAAAAACGCCGTCGTGGACCTGGCACGTACATCGAGTATGCTGAGAAGCCGACAAGTTCGCGCAGACATAGAGATCGAGATGACGTGCGTCGGCCGGCAAGGGTCTACATGACTGAGTCCTGAATCATGTTTCAATGTACTCCGTACAGGTACAAAGTACGTTGTGCCAATACGAGTACTTCGTTCAACATGGAAAAGAAGTCCGATGGTGATCTTTGGTTGAGTGGATATTGTCTGGCGCCAGCGTTTTCTGGTTTTATTGATCCGAAGGGGTATCCTTATACGGACTACTCATGTCTTATACGGCAGAACCAGGTTCATTGTGAGATATGATATACCCGTATTTGATGACTGCATGATCCTACGATTTGATGAGATACACGCCGCAATGAAAATTTTGAGTGATTTACTTTTTGTGGTTCTCTGTCTTTGGAATTGACGGGGTGTGGAGACTATGGGGCCCCCTGAGTTGCGATCTCAGAGCGCAAACAACACCCCGATCAAGCCTTTGTTTGCGCGCTGCATATGTGGCTACCAACCGTATAAGTACATATAGGTAGGACAGATGCACGGAGTAGGCAGGTATCTGACGGGTACTCCGTACTTGAGCATGGAGTCTACTGGCTCTAAAAATATGAAGTTAGCGTCTGTTCTGGTCTGGATAAACTTGGCTATGAATTCGGACTTGGCTGTGTGTCACGGACGAGGAGTGGCGTTCGATCGATCAGACTACGAGCATCTAAAATCCCCCTGGAGACCGACTCGGGAAAGACAAATTTACTCCAACGGCAGGAACGCCGCAGCCGTCATTTCCCTCTTATCAGCGAATAGGAAGACGATATGAAGTCCAAGGGTCGAGTGTGTGATAAGGATGGTAGCCAGCAGGCACCAGAGACAGGGGGAAAAGGCCCACAGTGGACAGAACAGAAAAAGACATCTTTGGATAGACCACTCCACTCGTGGACTGGGGGGAGGGGCTTGGCTGTTTGAAGGTTCATTTTATTGGCCGGGGTCTGCGGAGCTTTCATAAATTTCGGTTTGTGAGAAACAGGTATGATGAACAGGAACGAGATGAACGAAGAACTGAAAATAGATTAATTTTCTTGATGGTCAAGGGGTGTTCCGTACGAGTATGCATGGATGATCTGTAAGCCCAATCCACTCGTGGCATTATCAATTCGGAATCAGATCTTCATTGCAGAGGTGATTTTCCTCGAATGGCCCAGAACGAGGCTAAGCCGCTAGCCTAGTCCTGCCAAGTTATTGTGTTTGTACACAAAGCCACACATACAGATACGGACTGGTATGTTTGGAGGTAGCTACTCGTAACTACTTCGGAGTACTCGTACAAAGCGCATAGTCCCGATCTTGATGCACCAAGAAGGTACTCCATACTCTTAACTAGTACAAGTATCCAGGGTACGAGCAAATCGCGAACCAGGGACCAATCAGGGTCTTCATGGTAGCTTTTGGGGGGTCTGCTAATCTAACCCAATCAGGTAAGGCACTAAGCATGGGGCCTCTGGAACTGCCAATGAAAGGGAGCGGGCTGCACCGAAGCGGAGACCAATGGATGATTGCTAACTCTAAACGGCTTAGCGTGTCTAACTCAACCACAATCTCTGCAGGTTTCCCCTTACGCTAACTCCTTTGCTCTCGCTCACTCGAACAAAAATAATCAACTTGGCCTAAAACACCACTAGCCCAACATGTCACGAACCCACCTGCGCCTAAATTGGGTCTCTCTCCCACCCCCCGTTTCCCTTTCTCACCATCTCTCTCGTCTCGCTGCTGGCAGAAACCCTTCCGTTCATTAGTGCAATAGCACATTACAGTCCTTACGACATTTCGAGACTACTCGAGTCCACTCTTTATTCACCTCTTGGAATTGTCCAGCAGCAGATTTCCGTTCGAATCTCAGAGAGCAATCGCTTATATACATCATGTTCTTCGCCCGCACCGCCTTGTTGGCGGCTTTGGCGAGCTATGCCTACGCCCAAACCTCGACCGATTGTAACCCGTTGAACACAACATGCCCCGCGGATTCTGCCCTTGGCACCGAGCACACCTGGAACTTCAACACGACGTTGGACGATAAGATCTGGGATATGCAAACTGGTGACTATGAATACGGCGACGATGGCGCTGAGTTCACATTGACTGGTGAAGGCACCTCCACCCTTCTTTCATCGAACTTCTACATCTTCTTCGGTGTCGTGGAATCCCACGTGAAGATGGCGAAGGGTGCCGGTCTCGTCAGCAGTGTCGTTTTGGAGTCCGATGACCTCGACGAGATCGATTGGGAGTGGGTTGGATACAACACTAGCGCCGTCCAATCCAACTTCTTTGGCAAGGGTAACGATACTTCCTTCGATCGTGGTGGTACCCACCTCGTGTCGAATGCCGACACCGAATTCCACAACTACACCACCTACTGGGACGAGGAGAAGCTTCAATGGTGGATCGATGGAGACATGGTTCGCGAGCTCAAGTACGACGACGAGGGTACAGTGGGTGGAGAGAATTACCCACAAACCCCCTGTCGGGTGAAGTTCAGTCTTTGGCCTGCCGGTACCAAGAAGGCTGCTCAAGGTACTATTGACTGGGCTGGTGGTCTGGTCGATTGGGATGCCGCTCCCTTCACCATGGTCCTCGGAAAGCTTCGTGTCAAGGATTTCCACTCCGGCAAGGAGTACACCTACGGGGACCACTCTGGTTCCTTCGACAGCATCAAGGTTGTAGAGTAAGTGGATCAGCGCAGAGCGTTCGTCATTTGAAAGCTTTACTAACTGGGCCTCGCAGCGGAAACTCGACCACCGTGGAAGAACTCAACAAACCCCCCGCCAAGACGACCGCCGAGAAATGGGATGACCTCGGTGAGGGTGCTCACATTGGAATCTACTGCGGTGCTGCTGCTGCCGCCGTGATCGCCATCGCAGGATTCTTGATCTTCTGCCTGCGCCAGCGTCGCAAGGGCCGTCTCGAGCACGCCCTTGACAACAACCAATACGCCGAGAACCGCACCGAGATGCAGAACTTCCAGAACGACTGGAAAGCTAGCGAGTTCAAGAACGGTGGCTACAAGCAAGTCAACAATTAGCAGACTTGACCTGTTCGCCTCCCTAATGACTCGCTTCCTTTTTTCCTTTATTTTCCCCCCATGCGCAATGCTCGGCTCTGGTCAGATATTGCTGACCGCAGGCAACTGCGATGGTCGGCTGGGGCTTCGGAATAATGAACCTTTTCCTCTCGTCCTGGCTTAGCTGTTCTTCTATATTCTCTTTTTCCTTCCTTGAGCACCCGCTCCCCTTTTCTGTTGATATCCCTCACATTTTGGTTCCGACCAAAATTGTCCTTCGTTGGCGTTTGAGCCGTGAGCTTTGCAATCTATTCACCGGCCATATCCATGTACATATCTTGCCATATAAAAACACGAAGTTTCATTTCATTGCCAGAGACATGGTCACATGATGTAACCTCTCATCGTCGATCATCCATCCCAGCCTATCACAACCAATGTATTTCCCATCGCAGGATGTTTGAATGATTTCATAGACATGGATCGTTGACACGGATCAAGATACGCCCGTCAAGTCTTAATATACTAATCACTAATCCCGCGACACGCACAACACCGGCACGGTGGCTCCACTCTCCTTGTCCGTGTCCGTGTCCGTCTCCCGATGAGGATATTCCTGCGCGACGGCGCCGGAGCTCGTCTCTTTGTGCATTCATTTGTGCATACGGCCCGTTCAAGACGGTCGGGATCCAGTTGTCAACCCCATTAGAGCGGCCCCGAGAGGCCACACTCAGGGCCAGGTCTCGGGATGGCCGATTGATGCACAGCGTGATTGGGCTTCAGGGAATAACGCCGAGCCAAGAGTGGAACTCACAATCCTTGAACCAAGTACGAGTACAAGGAGTGAAACCCCGTGAAGAATAGTTGTGCACAATGGAGTTCCAACATTGAAGAAGCCGAGGTAACAACAGTCGGTGAGATTATAACGATTACCTTTTTTTTTTGGGACCTTGGTTTTTTTTTTCCCTTTCATATAAGACACCCTCATCCAGAATCTCTTCGATCTACATAAGACATTTGTACTGTCACCTCCTCTCTACCAAGTAATACCTCCGACCTCCGATCTCCGATCTACCAGTCCAAGTCGACGTCAGCCGGATTTGGTAACACAAAACCCCGCCATTTTTAACTTCAACTTGACTTTTCCTGTCACATCACCGTGGATGAAGTCCTTTCAGATTAAGGCTTCACTATTGAACTCATCTGATATCACTCAATCGTCATGAGCTCCAATCAGATCCCCATCCCGGGCCCTAAGGGAGTTCCGTTCTTGGGAAATATCTACGATATCGAGCCCGAGCTCCCCGTGAATAGCTTCGAACGACTGGCTGAGAACTATGGTACAAACTGAGACTCATTCGATATCGAGATAGACAAACTGACGGTGGATTTGGTTAGGCCCCATTTTTCGATTGACCACATTCGGCAGACCTCGAGTGTTTGTCAGCTCGCATGAGTTGGTGGACGAAGTGTGTAATGAAGAACGGTTCAGCAAAATGGTCTCAGCCGGTCTGCATGAGATCCGCAACGGTGTGAACGATGGTCTCTTCACGGCCAACTACCCCGGCGAAGAGAACTGGGCAATTGCCCACCGTGTGCTCGTTCCGGCGTTTGGCCCGCTCATGATCCGCGGAATGTTCGATGGTGAGTGAAGAGGAAACCTTCGGCGCACAAGGGAAACCTAAAAATGAAATGGAATAACTCACAATACATCTAGAAATGTATGATATCGCTACACAGCTCGTCATGAAGTGGGCGCGTCAGGGCCCTGCCACACCGGTCATGGTCACGGACGACTTCACCCGCTTAACTTTGGATACCATTGCCCTTTGTGCAATGGGTACCCGCTTTAACTCCTTCTACCACGATGAAATGCATCCGTTTGTCGAATCGATGGTGGGATTGCTGGCTGGGTCCGGCAGCCGAGCTTTGAAGCCTGCTTTGCTGAACAGCCTGCCCACTGCAGAGAACTCCAAGTACTGGAGTGACATTGAGTACCTGCGAAATCTTGCTCGTGAGCTGGTCGATTCACGAAAAGAGAACCCCGTCGAGAAGAAGGATCTTCTCAATGCGCTGATTTTGGGCCGGGACCCCCAAACCGGTCAGGGCATGACAGACGAATCGATTGTCGACAACATGATTACATTTTTGATTGCTGGTACGTGCTTATGATTTTGAACTGTATGATGCTAGAACTGACCCTGGATCCAATAGGCCACGAGACGACTTCTGGCATGTTGTCCTTCTTGTTCTACTATCTGCTGAAGAGCCCCAATGCATACAAGAAGGCGCAAGAGGAAGTGGACCGTGTGATCGGCAAGCGCAAGATCACTGTTGAAGATATGTCGAAACTGCCGTACATCACTGCTGTGATGCGTGAGACGCTGCGTCTTAAGCCAACTGCCCCAATGATCGCCTTGCACCCCAACCCTACTAAGAACCACGAGGACCCTGTCACACTGGGAGGTGGCAAATATGTCCTCAACAAGGACGAGACTATTGCCCTCGTTCTCACTAAGATGCATCGTGACCCCAAGGTGTATGGTCCCGATGCTGATGAATTCAAACCCGAGCGAATGCTTGATGAAAACTTCGAGAAACTGCCCAAGAATGCTTGGAAGCCATTTGGAAATGGTATGCGAGGCTGCATTGGAAGACCCTTTGCCTGGCAAGAGGCTCTCCTTGTGGTTGCAATCTTGCTTCAGAACTTCAATTTCCAGATGGACAACCCTACCTATGACCTCCGCATCAAGCAGACCCTTACCATCAAACCCAAGGATTTCCATATGAGGGCAACTCTGAGAGACGGTCTTGACCCTACTCAACTCAGCGCGACCATCAGTGGCTCGGCTGCGGCGCCCACTGAAAATGGTGCTGGTAGCCGGGAACGCAAGCCCAAGGTCGCCCCCGTCGATGGAAAGCTCAAGCCCATGCACGTTTTCTATGGCAGCAACACTGGAACTTGTGAGGCTTTGGCCCGGAGACTGGCTGACGATGCCACCGGCTACGGATACGCAGCCAAGACTGGGTCTTTGGACTCGACCATGCAAAATCTTCCCAAGGATGGCCCCGTGGTCTTCATCTCGGCTTCGTACGAGGGACAACCACCGGACAACGCTGCTCACTTCTACGAGTGGTTCAGTGAGCTGAAGGGCAACGAGTTGGAAGGTGTCAACTATGCCACTTTTGGTTGTGGTCACCATGACTGGTCCACGACTTTCTACCGTATTCCCAAGGCTATCGACGAGCTGGCGAACAAGAATGGAGCCAACAAGCTCTGCGACATCGGTCTTGCTGATGCAGCAAACTCTGACATGTTCACGGATTTCGATGGCTGGGGTGAAAGCTCATTCTGGCCGGCCGTGATGGCTAAGTTCGGTGGGGCCGGTCCTGAACAGGCGGCGAAATCGAAATCGTCATTGCAGGTCGAAGTCAGCTCGGGCATGCGTGCTTCCACCCTTGGACTTCAGCTTGAAGAAGGATTTGTTATTGAGAACCAGGTCCTGACACCCCCAGAAGCCCCGGCCAAGCGAGTCGTCAAGTTCAAGCTACCATCAGACATGACATACCAGTGTGGTGACTACCTTGCCGTCCTTCCGGTGAACCCTAGCTCGGTCGTCCGCCGGGCGATTCGTCGATTTGACCTCCCCTGGGACGCAGTGCTCCGTGTTCAGAAGCCCCCTGGCTCGACCTCCTCCCCCTCTATCCCCATTGACACCCCGATCTCCGCATTTGAACTGCTATCTACCTACATCGAGCTCTCACAACCCGCATCAAAGCGTGATCTGAACGTCCTCGCCGACGCTGCTCTCGCTGATGCCGAGACACAGGCCGAACTGCGCTACCTCGCCTCCAGCCCAAGTCGCTTCACCGCGGAAATCGTCAAGAAGCGCGTGAGTCCCTTGGACCTCCTCACCCGCTACCCTGCAATCAAGCTCCCCATTGGTGACTTCCTCGCCATGCTCCCTCCGATGCGTGTGCGCCAATACTCCATCTCCTCATCTCCTCTGGTGGACCCATCTGAATGCTCAATCACATTCAGTGTCCTGAGTGCTCCCGCGCTGGCAAATGCCGACACCGAAAGCAGCGAGCAGTACCTCGGCGTGGCATCAAACTATCTTTCTGAACTCCAGGTCGGCGAACGTGCCCACATCACCGTCCGCCCCTCTCACTCCGGCTTCAAGCCCCCCATGGACCTGGACACCCCCATGATCATGGCTTGCGCAGGTAGCGGCCTGGCTCCCTTCCGTGGGTTCGTCATGGATCGGGCCGAGAAGATCCGTGGTCGCCGTACTTCCCCCGATTCGGAGGAGCTGCATTCTGACGCCGTCAAGCCCGCAAAGGCCATTCTGTACGTTGGATGCCGGACCAAGGGCCAGGATGACATTCACGCCGCGGAATTGGCCGAGTGGGCAGAGCTTGGTGCTGTCGATGTTCGATGGGCCTTCAGTCGCCCCGTGGAAGGAAAGGGCCAGCATGTGCAAGATGTCATGCTTGAGGACCGCGAAGAACTGGTGAAGCTGTTCGAAGAGGGCGCTAACATCTATGTCTGCGGCAGTACCAGCGTCGGTGCCGGTATTCGCGAGGCTTGCAAGGAGATGTACATTGAAAAGCGTCGTGCCAAGCACTGCGAGCTCAAGGAGAAGGGGGAGACACCGGATGGTGCTGACCTTGATGAGGATCAGGCTGCTGAGCAGTTCTTTGACAACTTGCGTACGAAGGAGCGGTACGCTACCGATGTGTTTACCTAAGTCATTAGATTGGCCCCGGGGCCATAAACTGTACAATCTCAATTTGATCGCTTGTAATATAATTCTCATGATATACTCCGCAATCATTCGTATATAACGTCTAGCTTGGTGGTTCACTAGTTGACAGCACTGGAGCACATCGGGCTCTTCTGCCTGATTCGTGAGGCATAAACACAAAGAGCCAATCAGAGTACTGTGCCTTGCCCAGGGCACGTGGCAGCATGGAATAGGCGACGACGGACCAATCAGAAGAACGGGATCATTGCCGAGCAAGAAGGAAATTGGAAAGTTCTGCAGAGTAAAGCTTCGGCTGTTAGGATTTTGATTTTCGATTTGATAGACTGTTTCAAGTAAGTCAGAGCCTCGGTTGTTTCATTGCAGACTCGTATATCAGACAGCGTTACAGATCCCTAAATTGGTGACACCTGATTTTTGCGACAAATCAAGCCCGATGGCGTGACACCTAACTTTCTCCAGATTGTCCCCCATTTTTGAGTCGGCCGAGACGTCCCGTTTAAAAAGTGACCTATAGCCAGTTTGAAGCGTGCAAACTTCTTATTAGTAGGATAATGCCGAAAAGTGTTGCTGTCATCGGGGCTGGCCCCGGCGGCGCTATTACAGTTGATGCACTAGCACAAGAGAAAGCATTTGATGTCATTCGTGTTTTTGATAGACAAGAACACGCCGGCGGGTGTTGGTATGTTGGATTTTCATCGACAGATTCTGGATCTAACTGTCAATAGGGTGTCTAGAGAGGAAGAGCCGCCTCGGTCATTTGATTTTGATGCACTTTCTGCTCGGACAGCAGATGCTCCACTTCAAATCCCCGAGAAGCTCCCATGTTGGACGCCAGTCAGCTTTCAGGACCGGTTCATGGATTCTCCCGTGTATCCGGGATTAGAGACCAACGTGGACGCAGGAGCCATGTCATTTTCTCAAGAGGTCATTCCTACAGTCCGCTCGCAATGGTCAATTGAGCGTCATGGTGAAGATACACCATTCAGACATCACACGGTGATCCGGAAGTTTATTGAAGATCTGTTCTACCGGAAGGGCTATCAGGATCTTGTCCAGTATAACACGACTGTTGAACGCGCTATTAAAGACCCTCAGACTCAGAAATGGGTGCTGACATTAAGACGAACGGAAGACCATAACGGCACTCGTTCTGATTACTGGTGGTCCGAAGAGTTTGACGCTGTCGTTGTGGCCACGGGCCACTACGCTGTGCCCTGGATCCCGGCAATTGCAGGATTGCAAGAATTTGCAGAGAGGTATCCTGGCAGTGTGATACACACAAAACAGTACCGCGGCCCCGAGAAGTACTCTGGAAAGGTATGTACCATTGTGGCTTTGACGAGGCAATGAGGTTCATTTCTGACACTCGGTAGAAAGTGATCACCGTCGGCGCGTCGGTGTCTGCCGCGGACACAGCAGTGAGCTTGGTTGACAGCGCGCAAACACCAGTGATCGCCGTTGTACGTGGTCGTTACAACACATACTTTGGAGACTTGGCCTTCCAACACCCCAGGATTCAGCGTCGCACGCCTATCTCGCACATCACAAGTGATGACCAAGGCGAGCGCACTGTGCACTTCGAAGATGGGACCGCTGAGACCGGTGTGGATCATATAATCTTTGGAACTGGCTTCAGTTGGACACTACCTTTCTTGCCACAAGTCGCGACACGCAACAATCGGGTTCCCGATTTGTACCAGCACGTCTTCTACCGACATGATCCAACGCTAGCCTTTGTGGGCGCGGTAAGTTGACACCGGTAACCTCGCAAGCATTGAGTACTAATGGTTGATTCCCAGGTCGGTGCTGGTCTGACCTTCAAAGTCTTTGAATGGCAGGCAGTCGCGGCTGCTCGTGTGTTGGCTGGCAAGGTGTCTTTACCGTCTGTTGCGGAACAGGAGAAGTGGGAAACCGACCGGATCGCCGAGAAGACCGACGGTCCCGCATTCACAGTTCTCAATCCCGACTTTGAAGCCTACTTTGAGACTCTCCGGGCGCTTGCCGGCGAACCCAAGGACGGTACTGGACGCCGTTTGCCTCAATTCGAGCAAAAATGGCTCGATGATTTCAATGAAGGCGCAGAGCGTCGCAAGCAAATGTGGCGGAAAAGTAACGCGGCCGCTCGATTGTAAATTTAATGGCGTAAGGGCTGAGAAGGGGGATGAAACATTGCATATAGATCACATTAGAGATCACATTAGCCAAGCAAGGAGAGACTGGAATTATAAGCATTTGACAACCCTTTTTTCAATCTGTCTCACTCTGACACTCTCTGACACTCTCTCCAATGAACGCTGATACGTCGGAACTATTGAAATCAGTGTACTCCATAGTCCGTATTCGGGAGTTGAAGCCTCCACTTTGCAGTCAATATCCCCATAGCGCCTTGGCGCTATTCCCCACAGATGTTCAGGAGTTAAAAGGGTCCCTTGGCCGCGAGCGCCGGTCTTGGCTTCTTCGATTCGCCAAAATTTTGATCCCTTTGCTTTTCTACTGGTTTACAAGTTCTCTGTACTTCGTGCCTACGCGATACATTGCCGAAGACACTATCGGCGACCATCCATATATACTCCATACGCAAAACCACCGCTACAAATCGCGACGCGTCTCGGATCGCCCCGGAAAGTGCAAATCACCGCACATCACCGCATATCATCTCTTGTTTCACGATGACCAACTCCAATGGAACGAGCTTCTCGCAACCCGTGCACTGCTATCATTCGCGCGACGTGATGTCCACTCTGCCCTCGAATATCAACTACTACAACCAGGTACCGCTGTACCAAACGCAAAACCCACACCGAGACATGGAGGCAATTTTACAATCGTGCTGTTCCAATGGCGTATGGATCTACGAGGACCCGGACCCCTGCACGGCGGTCTGTCGCTCGTCTTCTTCAGCAGAGACGAAGAAGGTCATGTATTGCTTGAATGCCGAGGGCGTCATGCATGGGAGCAGCGCGGAATATAGATCGGGGGCGATGCAAATCCCAGGGCCGACCCTGCGATGCTCTCTGATGTCTTTAGTGGTTGGAGGTTTGCTCCTTTCGGTGCTTTGATTGGGGAACACACAGCACAATTGGTTCCCGGCGTTTTATTTTGGATTTGCACTTAAAGATACCCATTTGTGATTGCGGAGTTGAGTTGGTGAGATGAGGATGTGTATATTAAGGGAACCTGCCCAGGTGGGCTGTACAGATTACTGAAGAGCGCTTGTATTAAAAGATTTCCAGACTCAGCGAAAATTGTGGACTATCTGTACTCAATAGATCCATTATTAGTTGATATCCACGGACCACGACTTTTTACTGAGAGTACTTATATGTTCCTATGTGTTATAATAGGAATGGCGGAATCTCTACTCCGTGCGGAGTACATATGCGGTCGTTCGAGTAACTCTAGAAGTGCCCTAACACGAGCACAAACGCAGTCTCAGAAGCTTCCCGAGGCCAGTGAAGACATTCCCAGATTCAATTCGGGAACACGAATCAAAGGTGTCAGAAATAACCAGAAGCCCCGCACTGGATTATACGAGCAGGCTAATCAGATGGCTTGGGGGCCAAATCGCCCTTGGCAGTGAGATCCCATAAAGCCAGTGCCCAAGTGGATAGCTGGCAAGCGCTTGCAATTGGCTTTTTTCAGAGGTGGTGAAATAGTTTTCTTTTTCTCTCTCCAGGGCTTCGCTTGTTGAATACCAGCAGCAGAATGCCACTCCAGATTGGAACGTCCGTTGCGATTGTCGTCACTGCTTATGTTGTCTTCAAATCAGTCACCTTGCTGAAGAACTACACGAATGCCCGACGCTCCAAGTTCCCATTGTATGTTTCTCCTATCCCAAGCAGGAGCATAGCATGGATGATTCTTGGTCCAGCCCTGCGGCTGCAGTACAAAAAATATCTTCCAGTTTGGCTTTTTGATCGACTAGACATCATCACCCACGGATGGGAGTTTCACCGCAGGACGGAATATCATGATAAGCTCGGTAAAGCATTTGTCTTGGTCACACCGGATGAGTGCTCCCTTTGGTAATTGCGTATTCAGTCAGCTCAGGTTCAGCGCTGACATCGAAGTTTAGGGTGGCAGATCCAGATCTTGGAAACGTGATCCTGCAGCGTAGGAAAGATTTCGAGCAACCTCCAATTACGGCGAAGATTGTTGGTCTTCTTGGACCAAGTGTGCTTACGGTGAGTTCAGGATCGAGGAAGATGAGTGGATTTTGCTGATGAACTATCCAGACGAATGGAGAGGACTGGTGATATCTACATTCTTGCCAAAAAAAAAAAAAAAACCAATACTAACTAGATGAAGGCAACGACAACGAAGAATAGTCGCACCTAATCTCAACGAAAAGATCAGCGAGACCGTTTGGGATGAAAGCTGTCTACAGGCCAAAGCTATGCTCAATTACATGGTGCAACATCCCGGTGATCAAACACTAAATGGCCTTCGAGTCATTGCCAAAAATGTGATCGGCAAGGCAGGATATGACACCGACACAGCATGGAGCCCGAATGAACAACATCTGCCGGATGGGCTGAGCAATGGATCGGGGGGTTATTTTCACACAATGTCTCTGATCGCCAACAATATCATCCCAGCGGCATTGCTCCCGACCTGGTTCATGAGACTGCCAATCATGCCAACTTCGCTACAACTACTTGGCGTACAGATGAACAGGGTTCCACGATACATCCAGACAATGTTAGCAGCAGAGAGAGAAGCAGCCTCTGAAAAACCACGCGATAATTTCTTGAGCATGCTCGTGCGACTCTCAGACCAAGAAAAGATGTCATCAGGGAAGTTCTTGACCGAGCAAGAGATCAGTGGAAATCTTTTCACATTCACCGCTGCTGGATTCGACACCACCGCCAATACAATGGGTTACGCTGTGATATTACTCACTGCGTACCCAGAATGGCAGGACTGGATCCGCGAGGAACTCGAGAGCCTTGATGAAGATGTGTCAAAATGGAAATACGGTAGCGTTTACTCAAAATGTCCACGCATTCTATCTGTGATGGTAAGGCTCAAGTACCAAGCTACTATGGTTTCTACTGTACTCTGAATGATATACTAATTCCACTCACAGCATGAGACACTTCGCCTCTTCCCACCAGTGCTACATTCCACTCGCTGCGTAGCACAAACACAAGAAGTCGCCGACCTGACTGGCACACATGTTCTCACGGCCTCAATGGAGGTTTATGTCTCCCACCAAAGCATCCATAAGGATCATTTTATATGGGGAGACGATGTTATGGAGTTCAAGCCCTCTCGGTGGATTGACAGCGCTGGGCATATTATCACTCCAGCCAAGGGCACTTTTATACCTTGGTCGTCTGGTCCACGGATCTGCCCGGGCGTCAAGATGGCACAGGTAGAATTTGTTGCAACTTTTGCAACGCTATTTCGGTCTGCTAAATGTGAGCCTCTCTCTACAGAGCTTGAAGGTGTAGAAGCATCGAGGAAGAACATATGCGATGCAATGGCGGACTCGATTGTCAAGTTGACGTTGCAAGTCCGGGAACCCAAAAGAGTGAGACTGCAATGGATTCCGTTGTAAAGTGATACTTAAGTATAGGCAAGGTTCGAATATTGTTTTCAATCTTCTCGTCAAATCAGCGGAGATCGCGGGGAAATATAAGTAGCTCAGATAAACTCCGTATTTAGCCGACGATGCGATGCAACGCCACTATACCCGGGAAATTAAACAGTTCGACCCCACGTTGTGCCACCTGGCCACCCCACGGGGTTTTCTCTATTTCAAGGTTTCTTTTGACTCTTCAACCTTGAAACTGCGTCTCTTGAAAAAAAAAAAAAGTTCAAGTGATAATCAAAATGGACTCCGGAAAGGGCAAAGTCTACGCTGTGACCGGACTGGGAGGTATCGGCTTAGCCGTCGCCCGCCAACTCCACGCCCAGGGCGCCCTTCTCTCGCTAGCAGACTTGAGCCGAGAAGTTCTAAACACAGCACAGCATACAATTGAGGCTGATTTTGGTACCTCGACGACCTCCACAATCATGACAACCGCCTTGGATATCAGCGACACATCCTCAGTGAAGGAGTGGATCGCATCTACAGTCTCCCATTTCGGTCGCCTGGACGGCGCCGCCAACATGGCTGGCACGATTGGCAAACACCATGGGACGGGCAAGTTTATCGACCAGGATGATGCCGAGTGGGACATGTTGATGAGGGTGAACGTGACGGGATTGATGTACTGTTTGCGTGCGGAACTGAAGGCCATCATGGAGACTGCTCCCGGTGGTCAAGGCAGTATCGTCAATGCGTCGAGTATCCAAGGAATTCGAGGATTTGCACTGCATGCCGCTTACTCGACGACCAAGCACGCTGTGGTTGGGCTTACAAAGTCGGTCGCCAAGGAAGTTGGACCCAATATTAGGATAAATGCCGTCGCACCGTGAGTATTGTCTTGTTTGGATTAGCTTCGTTGGGATGTTGTCGTGAAGAACCGCCGGCTGATGATACCTTTTAGTGGGTCTATTCAAACTCCCTTGCTTGACATGGCCAAGGAGATCCAAGGCGAAATCAGTGCACCACCAACTGCCATCCCACGCATTGGGAGAGCTGAGGAGGTTGCACAGACAGTTGTGTTTCTCCTAAGCGATGCTGCTTCATATACAACAGGTCAAATTGTTAGCGTTGACGGTGGCTGGGACTCATAAGGGAGGGAAAGGGAGTGAGTGCAGATCCTGAGAGTGAGGACTGGTCGGCTTGGTCATGTTCTATCGGATGAGTTGATGATCGAAGTCACAGTGGAATGAATGTTCGATAAATGAAGTTTGCTATACCCAGAGAGATATCAAAACGCCATCGCTATGGTATGAACGCCCACGATAAGTGAAAATAAAATAAAATAAAAACAAATGGGTCATGTGGAAATGGATTTACTCGTTGCATCAAATGCAAAACCATAAGCCTACCAGAAGTTTTCAGCGGTTAGTTTAAAGGGGGAGAAATTCACAGCAAAGATAAGGATCTGAGCTCACCAACAAGGAATGTGACAGAGTTCCAGCTGGGAAGTGTATAGATCGAGGCAGGACTGGCAGAAGTGGCATTCTGGCCTCCACGGGGTACTGGCCACCCATCCTCATAGTTCAGATAGTTCCAGCCCAGTTGAGCTTGCTGCGAGACTGATTAGTCTTGAATCCCTTTTGCAGCACAGAAGTGAGACTCACCCCATCCTTGAAACCGATTGAGGTATTCAAGTAATGGTAATAAAGGATATCAGGAGTGGAATCATTACTCCCAGGTAAAACCCCAAGTCCACCAGGAGCATACACCGTGCCATGGTTAGATGCGTAGACCACCGTACCGCCGCCATCCAGCAAACCAACGCCGTCTTTGTCCGAGAAAGGACCTCGGACATTCTTCGATCGCCCAACCCGGATGCTATACTCTTTGCCACGCTTGGGAAATCCATTTTGGAACTTACAACACTTCCCATGGCTAAACCAAGCGTAGTAATAGCCATCATGGTAACTTACCCAAGATCCTTCCTCCGGCTTCGGTTTGGCATGCGGGAGAAAAGTCAACTGTTTTGCATCTGGGTGTTCTGCATTTCGTACAGAAAGCAAGTCATCGGCCAGCGGCACCTGCCAGATATCATGCCAGAAGCTGCCGTAATTCAAATACGCCTGCCCGGACTCCTGGTCCATGATGAAGGATGCGTCAATCGCATTCGTGATCGTATATGGGTATACGTCTGAGCCTGGTCCGGTTCCCGTGTTCATGATGGCCCCGTGGTCCGTCCATGCGCTGCCGAGTTGCGTTGTTGTTGCGACGCCGATCGCGCTGTTGCGTGACCCGGGTGAGCTAAGCGTATAGTAGCAGTAAAAGGTGCCGTCTTTTTCGATGGTTGTTGGTGCCCATGGCCGTGACCGGTTGCCTTTGTCGATGATGCTATCACCGTTCAAAACTGTGCCGATCTTTTCCCATGGCCCTGACATGTTGGCGGATTTGAAGATTGGGATATTGATCCCGCCTTTGAAGAGGTAGTAGCTATCATCAAAGATGATAATATTTGGGTCGTGTACTTGTAGATGCCCTTCATTTGCGAGGGGTAGCTTGTCGGTTGTTTCGTATACTTGCGATGGCTTGTGGCTCCATGATTGTGCTGGCACCGCCGCGACCAGCGAGGCAGCGATCGCAAGCAATATTGATAAGAGTGAGAGATGCATCGCTATTTACGGAGTACAATGACTGGATCTCTTGTTTGACCGAGGTCCAAGTTCCAATGCGAATGAGTTGGCTGGAATTGGGATCGAATTGACTTTCACATGTCTTTGGCGCTTGTTATGAAACGGCTCACGATGTTTATATTCAAGAGGCCAAAGATGATGGGTCAATTTGGGGAATTGGAGGGTTCAAGCGAGACGCACATGGGGAAGAGGTAAGGGAAAGGGTCCAACAGACATGAAAAAGGCAGTGCGAGCCTCTTGGTCGATCGGTGCTAAGCGTTTTAGGGGGCGCTTTAGGCTGCTATTTTTGACTGGTACCTTTGGGTACCTGGACTGCAGGCAGAGTTTGATAGGGTGCACGGGTATTTTTAGGTACCGGCACAGCCGCACGGCCCACTTGATGTTGTCCTGGGGTTTACGCGCATATATGCTTGATGGCCAATAAAGTAGTCAAGTACGGAGTACGGAGGGCTATATAAGCCCAGTCCGACTCAATACATACGCCTCTACAAGTGATGCTTGGGCGTGGTCGACTGAGTTGTCAACTGCGGCCCCCACAAACTTGTCAGGTTGATCGACCAGGATCAACAGTCGCTTATACGCAAGGCTTTTTTTTAGCAAACAACAAACAACAACTTACTTGGCACGAAGATCAGCCGGGAGATATTGATAGAGAGAATAGTACGAGTAGGTTCCTGCCATAAGCTCGGCAAGGAAAGGCAAGGGCGCGGTTAAAGTCTTCGACCCGTCTCCCTTGCATCATAATCTCCGATCTCTCCGATCATGATCTCATGGTGGAACCGAACAATTTGATCAACAGAGGACGTCTTGTAATATGTATTGCGCAACGGAGGTTCATTGATGCCCTGTCTAATATCCAAAGTCAAGTGCTTGTACATCTCGTATCACATGTGTTGGGACGTATCTGATCATCACATGGTATCGATACTAGAAGCGTGTATGTGGTTGTGGCAAGGGGATATCTTGGAGAGTATGTTACACTGTGCATTGAAAAGACCCAAGCATATTCCACCGTGTGCTATTAACAAGGGAGGGTCATACCTGTGAGATCTTCCCAATCGAAGATCTCTAAGAAAGGATCGAAATCGCCGGGCGGCTGCGAGAAAGTGTGAGCTATCAAACCAGAATCAAGAGATTCGCGACTCACTGTAACGCCCAGATGTGGCGGTGGAAGCATTCCATTGGGATCAAATTCATTTGATATTATAGGAACCATGGCTGGCGTCGCCGTGAACGCAGCAACCTGGTTGTTCTTGAAATTACCCATCCCATGCGGACCAAGGTGCTCGCAGCCAGTGTGACGAGAGAAGAGAGCTTGAGCAAATGCCAGGATCCGTTCGACGACTTGTTGCTTATATACTATTGCCTGGGCAGGCCAAAGTCGTGCTTTGACCAAAGCGACAATCGTAGATAAGAAGAAGTAATCCTTGGCTCCCTTGGTGACCAACAGAGACCGCTCCTCAAGTGAGATGAGGGCTGTTTCCACAAGTGAAATCAATGATTCGGGGAGGCCAGGTAAATTATGGACGAGGGATGCTGATGATGTGGGATAAAAGGGGACACCTATAATGGTATCAGTTGTGGTTCATGCACTCAATACCGGGACAGGGAAATTCACCATTGTCTGGTTCTGTCGTGTGTAGCAATTGACAGATTGAAAGATAGGCATGAATGGTCCACTCGCCAAGTGTGCAGAGTGAGAGTGATCGTGAAGTCTCGTGCATACGGCGTTGAGTCGACAGTATCCTGGTTGCGGCGTCCATGCGAGACCTCGCCGAGGGTGCAAAAAGTGCCTCGCGTCGGGCCTCAATGGCAAAAGGTGTATGTGCAGATAGAAGGGACTGAGAAATCTTGCTTTCTATCAAGGCCTTCCAGAGGAAGACCTTATGCTGCGTCACGATGTCGCGGGTTTCCGTCGTAGCCCATGAAGGAATGCTAGCAAGGCATCTGGTGAGCTCCCAATCGAGGCGCTGGATATCCTCATAACGACAGCTGATCCGTGGAGAGTGCATTAAAGAGCAAGCTTGGAGACGAAGCGGTAGTGATTGACTGAGAATAGACTGAAACGACGTGTCGGTGACTTCGTTCAGTGGTCGACTTTCAGGGGCCTCAGTAGTGTTTTCGTTCAGCTCATCATCGTGAATGTTCAACGCCGGGCTTGCATCGAAATCGAAATTTTGCACCGATGGTGGCATGCCCCGATCGAGAGCAACTTGGAGGTCCAATTCGACGATTGTGCTCCAGATTCGCCGTCTCATCTCTTTGTTGAATACGGAGATTCGTGCATATCGACTTGGATCACGATGGTATCCTGCCATCATCGCTTGTTTAACCAAAGTACCCGTCGCCAGCCAGGCCTGGCTGCGTTTCATCCCGTGACTGTTGCGGGCCAGGATCAACAGAACAGAGAGTCGCATTGTGTTAATCTCCGGACGCTTGTTATGTAAATTTTCGACCCATCTCTCGGCATGTAATACCCATTCAATTGCAGTGTAACACTTGAGTTCTGCCATGTTCTTGGATTGGAGACTGGCAAAGTCTGCTAGATTCCATGCGCAGGCAAGAACCAATAATAGCTGGACTGCGAATCCCGCCGAGAGAGAGCTGGGACTGTCTAACATGGCCCAAAATTCGTCAACCTCCCGCAAAAAGGACGGGACATGAAGAATCCGGTGGGTCGATTCGATGTAGGTGAGATAAAGGCTAATCAGCTCATCTACCACGCCGCGTGAAGGTAACATCCCAACTAACGAAGCCGTGGTCGGCTCCGGGAACGGGGTATTGAGCGGTTTGCGTTTCCAAAGACCGCGCTTGACTCTCTCAAGATCGGGTCGAATCTGGGTGATGATGGGATTTGAGAGCTTAATTTCCTCCGCGAAAGGTTTGATATCGGGGAACTGTTGAGAGAGAATCAGAATTCATGTGCCTCGCGAACAGGAGCCAAGGAGCTGTTGTATCCTCACCTGTGTGACAAGGTTGGCAAATATGCCGGATCCGCTGAAACGTGTTCCCGTTTCGCGACCTCTCATCATCATCCGAGGAGATAGATCAAGCTGACGAGACGGCGAGAGGAAGTCCTCTTCTGTCTCGTATGCATCGTCATCATCGGCCAGCGATGAGTTCTGCATTTGAGACTCCGGCGCGGGACGCTTTTGGCGTTGCAGCATACCCGTGCTTGCATAAGGCTCCTGCCTGACCGCAGCTTTGGGGGCACCAAGAACGGTCTCCAGAAAACAGTCCCGTCGCTCTCTCCCTGCTGGGTGGCCCCGGTAAGGCGGTGCCAGAGCATGGCCGGAGAGACCGTGGTGAATATGATGCATCGGATGGCTTGGAGTCGGCTCCCCGTGCGGGAACGGCTCCGGCCGAGCTGACGCTTTTAATATTTCCGAGTCTGGGGGCGTCTCAACGGAGTTGGAACCAGCAGGAGGCATAGATGCAGTGGAGTCACGGTCGGGTGCAAATGCAGTAGTGCCCACGGTAGTGGGCTGTTGCCATAAGAAGCCATCTTCATATGTACATTTGCTCGGTGTTCTGCTCTTGAGACAGCGGCTGCAGGTGGGATACTCGCGATCGCACTTTAATTTGCGTGAGCGACACTGCGTGCAGGCCATTGTGCGGCGGCGACGCTTTCGCACCCGGTCGGGCTGGGTATGAGGCTCCATCTCGATCTCCATGAAGTATAGGAACCTCGGGGATCATGCACAGTTCTTACGTCCGAGGTGGTTGAAGGGGAAAGAAAGTGCGTTCGACGGACGTCCCGCTCTGCATTGCCCAATGCGGAAAGTCTGACCGAGAGCTCTTTCCACTCGTGGGTCTTGGCACTTGGCACTTTCTGTCTCTTCCCTCCAGGGCTCCTTTTACTCTGTTCACTTCGAGGATTCACTCGAGTGTTCGACTTAGTCCTAGCTTCATTTATGCAATCGCTTTTACTTGTCGTTCGATCTTGCCTGCCTGTGAGTTCCACCCGCCTCCACAAAACGCTGAAACTCAGCACTGCCCCACAAAGCGTCGCGTCGCGTCGCACTGCTGCATTCTGACGTTCTCGCGTTTTCGCGTTTCGGGGGACAAAAGGGATCCATTCAATCAATTTAGGTAGGGAGTACTCCGTACCCCGTACCGGTCGACTTGTTTTTGAGCCATGGAAGCAAAGTCGCTGCACGAACCCGATTCAAAAGCAATTAATTGACTAGGACCACTTTTCCACGTCCCGTGTGTCTTCCATTGGCATGCTCATACGCTTCTCGCACGCTATCAAATCGATATGTCTCGATGACCAAAGATTGCAGACATCCCCGCTCTGCCAGCCTCGCCAGATATTGCAAAGCCTCGCTGCTTCCAGCAACAATGAAAAACAACGCCCGAACCCCCAACCTGCGTATACCAAGCTTTTCGTGCTCTTTCACGAAATCATAGCTCGCAGAGTCCACTGATATAATCATCCCGTAATCTTTCACGCACTCCCAACTCTTGGCCAGAACGTCGCCACCAACAGCATCAATGATAAAATCGAATCTTGACCGATCATTGCCTAACACAGTATATTCAATGGTCTCATCAGCCCCTAGCCTGTGGAGGAAGTCTTGGTTACGGGCATTGGAACTCGTCGCAGCCACAACGTGGAGTCCGGCAGCAGCGGCTAACTGGACTAGGTGCATTCCCACAGCACCGGCGGCTCCAGTGATCAGGATTATCTGGCGGGGGTGATTTGGATCGGCTCTGTTCTCCAGGGCAGTTTCCACGGAGGGAATAGGCACACCTGCATGGCTAAAGAGAGCCTCGTAGGCTGTTTGGGCACTGAGGGGCAGGGCCGCTGCTTGCTCCCAGGTCAAAGTACTTGGCTTGTGAGCGATTTCCTCCCGGGTGGCGATTGTGAACTCTGCCCATGCCGCCGCACGATCTACGTGTGTCATGCCAAACACCTCATCCCCAGGTTTGAAGTCGCTATTTTCCTCATATATCTCGGCCACGATGCCGGAAAAGTCGTTTCCGATGATGGCATACTCATGGGCATATGTCTCGGGCCATGTCAGCATGTCTCGAACCACCGTGGTGGCCTTGAGGCGGATGAGCAGCTCGCCGGGCTTTGAAGGCTTGGGAACAGGAACGTTCCTATCCAGGTTGAAGGCAGAAGCTGGCGCCGGATTTGACGGTGAGTACGGCCGACGCGACGAAGGGGCTGGATGTACACGGATAGCATCCATAATGTAGAGGTATTTGTGGCGTGTGCTAGTTTGGGCTGTCTAACGACAAATCAAAGATATGGCCGGTTTCAATACATCGTAACCCAGCAGTTGTCCGATACAATCGTTTATCATGTTTGATACATTCACCTAAATCAGGAACGCAAGATGGCCGGGAATTAGCTGCGATGACGAAATGTGCTCCGAACATCGGTAACCCACCCTGGTCGGTTTGACTTGGTGAACGCCGAGTAGCCTATCCAAGTACAAGTAATCCCTGTCTCCACGGATACCCGGGCTCCACATGCTCGCGAATCATTTACAACCCAGGACGATCGGGTACTCGTTTGCTCTTGTTTGCTCAAGCCAAGTCCCTCCCCCAAACCCACCTGGAGATCAAGGCCGGTGGTTCTCCAAATTGACTTCAGGAATATAAGATGGCATTACCAAACGCACACACCATGACTATCACTCGAAGCACCCCTGAACCGATTTGATACCTCTGTGATTCCCACGATGGAAGAACCCACATACGACCCAAGGTATTTTCATCAACCGCTATACTATACGTCCGGAGACACAGGCTGATATTTTGTCGCGCCCTTAGTCGACCTCTGGCAACCACCACCCTCGCCTACCAATATAAGTTGGTTAATTGTCCTGGGAAGAGCATCGTTGGCCTCCTCGTCGAATACCCTGCAGGTGGTGCCACGCCTCCCCATCGCCATGGCGGGGCCTCTGTCTCTGCCTATGTGATCAGGGGCTCTGTACTGAACAAAATGAACAATGACCCAATGAAGGTGATCACACAAGGCGAGTCTTGGTACGAGGCTCCCGGGTGTCACCATCGGATCAGCGCAAATGCGAGCGAGGTGGAGCCGGCGGCATTTTTCGTGAACTTTGTTCTGGATACGGAGACCCTGGAGCGAGAGGGGCCAGCGGTTTTGGTGCAATATGACGAGGAGTATAAGGATATCATCGCCCGGAAGATGAGTGAGCTTTCAACGTAGTTGAAACGCTCGAGATACAAGGGGAGGGGGGGTTGTTGAGAATAACTTGAAAATCTGTCGATATAGTCTATATTATTTGATATTTATCAAATTCTATGTGAGAGCATTGCGAACAAAGAGAAGAGCACTCAGATAGACTCTTAATTTGAAAGTCCTATCCAAACTATGTCATTATGGGATATGTGACCTCAGAAATGAGTCATAAAATGAAGAGACTTCCTTTCAATTCCCCTGATAGAATTCGACGAAGACCAAAAATCGCGGTATAGCGGCCGTAGGGCGGTGTGGGCTCCAGGGGGGCTACTTAGCGCGGGTATTGCTTTTGGGAACTCCTGCTCGCATAAGGAGTAGTCCATGTTTCGTATCTTGTACTTTCGCGGAAGCCCATGGAGCCAAAATCCACACAGAGTTCTCGAGCGACACGCTCATCACTGGCTTGTTTACCATGTCGCTCGCGCCATCTCAAATGTGACGGCAAAAGACCTTGCTGCGATCGCTGCTCAGAGACAAAGAACCAATGCACGTATGCTCAATCACGGCGCGGTGGCCTAAGTAAAGCGGCATTGGCGGAGCGCCGGCAGCGTCTGGCAGAGCCTTCCAAAAATCGCCACGTCAATCACAAAAATTCAGCAACAGTTATTTTTCGACAGTCCCAAGATGATCTGGCTCCCAGTCAGCTTGACTTTCCCCAAGAATACCCTATTTTCAATCTTGGCGCCATCGCCACCGGGGATTCGTTTTTGCAAGTAATGGACACGGTCCCTCCGGTCAACATTGAGACGGACCCACTGGTGGATTCATACTACAAGAAATTCCACATATGCCACCCTTTCGTTTTACCCAAACATCATCTAGAAACCCTGCATCAAGACCCGCGGAGGCAGCAAGAATTTCTACCGCTAATTGCCGCGATTCGGCTTGTCGGGAATATCTACAAGGAGCGAGAATTGTCGGATCCGTTGAAAGAACATCTCGAAGCGTCCATCTCACAAGCAGTTGCGTCAGATCCAATCATAGTCCAATGTCGGCTACTGTACTCCATGGCCTTGTTTTGGTATGAGAAAAAGGTTGATGCAAAATCGCAGATGGACATGGCAAATAAGCTCGCTATTGAACTGCAAATGTTCCACTGCGAATTTGCAGTTACACAGGGAGCCGACGACCTCGTGCTGAGGGAATCCTGGAGGCGGACATGGTGGATGCTCTATATCATCGAAGCCTACTATGCCGGGACCCTGGGCACGATGAACTTCCAGGTCATAAACATTGATGCTACGGTGGAACTGCCCTGTGACGAGGCTGACTATGAATCCGGGGTCAGTATCGAATACAGGCCCCCTGGGGGTTTGAATCAGACAGCTAACGCGACTACAGAACATACCCGCTTCAAAAACCCTACACGAATTCGATTGCCGCGAGTTCGATCCCAGAGATATACATTTTTCATCCTTTGGTTATCTTATTGGCGCAGTCCAGTGTGCTGCATCTGCCATATCTGCCACACCCACAGTGGTCACTGCTGAAGACTCCACGTACATCATGCAAGCCGCTGATGCTAGCCTTGACGGGTGGCTGCGATTACTACCCCCTGATCGCAAACAAGTCATGAATGCGGCCGGTGAAGTCGACGAGCTGATGTTTCAGGCTCATTTGGTGATTCACGTGTAAGTTATCCCCAGACGATCTCGCATTCGTTGCTTATTCTATAGATCAACAATTGGCCTTCACCGTCCGCTGTCGGCACTCAAGTTCAACGCAATCGAGAGCGAGTCTAGCTGTGCCCGCGAGCCACCCATCGACACCCCCATACCGGACTCTGTGAACATACACACAATCCGAGTGAGACGGGCTATCGAGGCTCAAATCCAGCTCTTGGCTTTACCGGTTCGCCAATTTCATCACACGCCCTTTACCACCTGCATGGTCAGTGAAGGGACACTGGCGCTGCTTTCAGATTGCAGATTCCTCCTCAAGGGTAGAGAGTTGGCCATCGCAAGAGATCAAATCCGGATGACGATCGGATGTCTCAAGACTTTGGGGGAGTTTTGGCCGAGAACAGCAAGGAATGTTGAAGAGATACAGAAAATTGCGCAATGCGTATTAGGGCTTGCGTGTGGAGGAAATAATTTCAATTCGCCTGGACTTAGCGATACCCCTTCCCTGGAAACATATTGGGATTCGAGCACTAGCGACTTTTCAAACAACGATATCGAAATGGGCCAGATCCTGGCAAATATGGATTTGAGAAATGTTGATATATGTGGAATGTGGATGGGATAATATTAACTAAATGGTGATTTCTAGCTTTTGTTGCGATAGCATGACGGCTATTCTTTCGCGTTTCTACTCATATAAAGCTGCACTTTCATACTTAAGTAGAGTATCGGTTATTGAGCCTCCATGGCATACCCTACAATACCATGCCTGTGTACTCCATGACAGAAGAAAGGATGTGCGAAGAAACCAAAAACGACCTCGGAGATAAGTCCAATCGGGGTTCGGTCTCAACATCTCGGAGATACGGAACAACTATAAGGCAGCTCTTTTTGTAGCAACACTTTCTTCACTTTATTCAGTTGTCACACTTGTCACACTTGTCACACTGCACCAGCACTTTCCATCATGTTACGCTCATTATTCTCATTCGGGCGTTCTGATTCTGACAACCAGTTCCTCTTTCCCAAAGTGAGCTCGGCCGAAGACGGTCCCGACTGCACAAAAGACTGCGCCGACTGCACTATTCAATTTCCATCAAAGGTCAAGGTAGAGGACTCAAGAGCCCTCTATGGCCAGATCAAGGAGTTTCACTCTCACGTTCTCGTCGCAACCGGGCAATCAGACTGGAAGGAGAAGGTTGAAAAAGAGTCGGGGAGCTTGATGGAAGCATTCGATTCCGCGAAATCAGAACTAGGCGTACGTCGATCCAGATCACAGATCACAGTGCATGATAGCTGACACTGATACAGCGCATCATGGTCTCGGCCTCAAACATCCACCCTCCTGGCGAGTCAGTCACAGAGAAAAGTGCTGAAACAACCACCGTGCTCATCTTACCATCCTTCACATACGTCGACTCTGTCGGCCAGGAAGACGTTCCCAGACTAATCGCCCAGTACATTGACCACCCAGCGGATCAAGATCAGGATAAAGTCATCCCCTCCCCGGGAGGGTTGATGAGCGCTCGACCCTGCGAGCTAGACTACGTGATATTGCTGTGCTCCCATCGGAGACGAGACGCCCGCTGCGGGATCACTGCGCCATTAATCAAGCGTGAGCTCGAACGCCATCTCCGTCCGCTGGGGCTCGATCGGGACCTGGATGACTCGCGGACCGGTGGAGTGGGTATTTTTTTCGTGTCGCATGTCGGCGGTCACAAATTCTCCGCCAATGTTTTAGTTTATCGCAAGGAGGATCAGCAGATGATTTGGCTGGCGCGCGTGAGACCGGAGCATTGTGAGGGCATTGTCAAGTACACCGTTCTGCAGGGCAAGGTTGTACACCCCGAGACGCAATTGAGAGGTGGGTTTGATCGAGTGCGGGGGCTGACCAGTTGGTGATGTGCTTCAACGGGGTGGCTCTCAAGGAAATGATTCCAGATATGAATTTCCGTGTTGCGGACCATCGTCGCAGCCTTAGTTTGCACGTTTTCCTCCCGAAGATGTGATCGGGTCAGCTTCCGACGCTGACAGTCCAGATGAGTGTTTCCTCAGGGAGCATATTCATCTCCTTTTTCTCTCAGACCGAAATCAGAGAGGCCAGATGCTAGCTAATATGTAATTGACATTGAAGATGCCACAATCGAATCCCCAAGTTTTTCTTTTTCTTTTTTTGCTTTGGGGTCCGATCTTGTCCCAAAGGGGCAGCCAAGACGCGGAAGTTTAGTTCGGCTTGCGATTCAAATGCGAATGTGAATGTCTTCGATGCTCTCGTAGAAAGGTAATGCTTACAAGATTACGGAAAAGAACCACATATTACTTGCAAATATCTACCTTGAACGTAAAGCTCATTGACATCTACGGAGTACAACTATTGTCGCAATATTCATCTAACGATGGCCTCTTAAGACCCCCAGTGGAGTCGAGTGTCAACCCACTAGGATCCAACTAAATCCATAACTCGGGCCTAGAGCCGAGCTTTGAGAATACTACGGAGTAATACTTGAGTAAAACCACAGCTCATCCCAATTGTCATTCCTCTATCCCCACCATCACTGAGACTCGCCATAATGCCACCAAAGATCCATTTCGTACGGCACGTTGAGGTATGTCAACATGGAACTTCGACTAGCTCAGGACTCATCCTATCTCCAACAGGGTGTTCATAACCTAGGGCATGAGTTCTGGTATGTTACAGACCCTCAGATCACCGACAAGGGAAAGGCGCAATGTGCGCAGCTACGCCAAGAGTTTCCATACCATTCTGCCGTCGAATTGGTGGTCGCGTCGCCCCTCCGGAGGGCTATTGACACAGCCTTGCAAGGCTTCGCTCCTGTATGGGAGGGGCGCCAGGATCTGAAATTGATCCTGAACCCGGATCTACAAGAAACGAGCGACTTTCCATGCGACATTGGCAGCGATGTGGCAAGCCTGCGCAAGGAGTTTGAACAAAGCAGTGTATCATTCGATTTCGATCTGATGCATGATACCTGGAACCAAAAGGCAAGCTGATCGCATTCATCAATGGCCAACTTAGGTCTGACCAGTGTGGAACAGAAAGGTCGATACCACCCCGGAAGAGACGCTGTCTCGGCCAGAGCACGCGATGCGAGACTGTGGCTGAAAGCAAGACCCGAAAGTGAGATCGTGGTCGTCGCTCATGGTGGGCTGATGCACTTCCTGACTGGGGAGTGGGAGGATTGCAGTAAGAATGAAGGTACGGATACCATGCGCAAGCGCGACAGTAGCCGACTGACTCATTCTTCTAGCAACCGGTTGGGACAATGCGGAGTATCGCACATATGAGTTCGACACAGCAAGGATAGATGAGGATCTGCCTTTGCTGGAGACCCCGGAGTCTCGTCTGCGACGTGGCAAAACTGGGCCGCAACCAAGCCACGAAGACCAGAGCTCACTTCGTGAGACGGGCCTACGTGTCTGGGCAGAGCAAGGTTATGCAGTCCCAGAATGATGCCTTTGATCTCATCGGTTGTTTAATAGGTCAGAGTCTCACATGTTCTAGTACACGCAATCCTTTCTGTCGAGCTAGTTTCAGGGCTCCTTGGATCCAGGCAAGCTCTTGATCATGTCCAGGTCGGTTGCGTAGGCTGTCAGCGATAATTCCGAGTGCAGGACTCACAGAGAGAGGTCCAGATAGCAGCATTTCATCATGAAGAAAATACTCAACAGACTGGCATACCTGATGCGCCACACATATGTAGTCCCCGCAGCGCTCCATGGGGTTGACTTCGTTTTTCAACTCTGCGCTAGTATTGGTGTTGTGGCCCTGAGCGGCTATGATGGCTTCCAGATGCTGGTACATGTTCGTGAGACCTGACCACAGCATCGTTCGCGTTGCCCACAACAACATCAATGTAGCAGCGATCTGAGTGTTCTGGAAGCAGAAGACTATTGGAAACAGATTTCCAGGGCCCTCGGTATTCATCAGATGATCTGCTCGCGATGGCACTGGCCAGTATAACGCATCTCCTTTTGACACCCGCATACAGTTGTAAATGCTTTCCATCTGTTCATCGATATGCCAACATTCACCGATAATGTCGCGGAGTGAATATATCTGCTGTGCTGGGTTCATGCTGATCAATGATTGCACCCGTTGCAGTATCGCAGGGGCTCGGGCCAAGCAATCTGTCACCCGATCGTGAGGTGTCTTTGGCAATTCTGTCCAGGGTTGTTCCATCCAACTTGACTCTAGAAGTATATTCGATGTTTGGTGATTCAAGGCAAACAGGATCTAAGGGTGGCACTATCAGTGATGTTTCAAGCCCCCAGGAATGCGAGACTTACCCCTGGGACTCGAACACCGAGGAATAAACGATGCCCCACACTCGAAGAATGCATGTGCTGACCACGGGCTTTGACCAGGGCAACCAGACCATGGCAGTGTTTGAAATAGCCTTCGGGTCCTGGATTGGGACATTCAAGTGCCTCGTAGAGACTCAGCGCCATGCATGCGGCCAGGGTTCCATCTTCTCGCATAATATCGGGGTCTCGCAATGCTCTTTGCAGCTGATTGAGTCCACGTGTATAGTACTTTAGGCTCTGCTTTATCAGATAGTCGTTGTGGAACATGTGGCCTATCGCGGAGGCTGCGATTGCTGCAGTTGATATTTCCAATGCTTCAACTCTGCTGGATAGGCCCCCAAGCAAGGGAATCCAAGATTGGGGGGTCGGCAATAGATCGGTTGGGAAGCATCTTGAGATGAAGGCTTGAAACAAGTTATGAGACTCCATGGTCCTATGGAGTATCCCATACGCGAGGCTTGTCTCGGGGAAGGAGTGCGGGGAGTCATTGCTGTGAGCCACGGTGGCTAGACTGGACTGCGTCGACTCCATATTTTCATTTCCAGGTGGATTGGATGAAGGCGTAGATGGCGATCTGATAAAGGTATGTTTTCTTTCGGCTGCTGGTTGAACCAGAACAAACACGGTCTCTTTCTGGTACCCGCCACATTGTCGGTTCGAGCGTATGCATTTTGCACAGACCGGCTTCTGCTGGTCACACTAAACACTCGGTCAATCGGGCCCTGGTGTGGATACAGATCTAGCGCCACTTACTGCAATCTTTCTCTTCCGACACGTATTGCATCCTTTCGATTTACCCGCTACTCCAACCATGTCACAAAGTAGATGAATGGTCTATAACGAGGGCGGATCACAACGTTGACTGCTTACAAGCACTGGTAAATCACCAGGTTGCAACACTCTCAACTGAGCCCTTTGAGTCAGAGATTTGCTACAGAGTCCACGGGTCGTGGCGGTCGTTGACAAGCCTCGGGGGGCTCTGCATGGGTGGGGCATCTCAGAGCCAATCACAGCACTCAAATGTTGAGCTTCCACTAGCTTCATTGCGCTAAGCCTAAAAGGGGGCTGATCTTGCGAGAGGATCTATGGACGAGATTTTTAGCATAGCCGGGTTGCGTTAAGGAGGCACCCAAGATATCATTATAAAGTGAGCGAATTATCCCCTAGATCTCTGAGATATCAATCTGGAAACAATCACAGACATCCCAACCCAGTCTTAATTACTACTTGACAAGCGCAAACCACGATCACCTCAGAGTATTGATTGAAGCTTCCAAAGTTGACAATTTGAACCCATATCACCATGCTCGGCAGCCACTCAAAGTTGAGTATCGCACAGATTGTGTTCTATCTACCTGTGACGGTTCTTGCCCTTTACCTAGCGTGCTATCGGCATAAACGGCCTCGCATGGCGTGGATTGTTCTGACCTTTTTCTCTCTTGGTATGTGTCTCGGCATGAGGGCCTTGTGTTAACTTAATTTATCTAACCCATGGTATTCAGTTCGTATTACCGCAGGAGTCCTAGTCATTATCGGGGGGAAGTCTAGTAGCACTGGTGTGATGATCGCGTCGGTCATTTTTCTCAACGCCGGCATGATTCCCTTGATAGCGGCAACTTTGGGTTGTCTCCGGATTATGTGAGTGAAAGTGATGAACAAATGTTCAACGCATTATCCTGGAAATTGTGTTTTTGACATCCCTATAGAATGGCTCTTGAGCGGAATATGAACCGCCATATCCGGCAGTGTTTAGTCTTGTCTCGCATCCTTTTCGTGGTGGGGATCGGGCTGACTGTCGCGGGTGGAGCTCTGGAAGGAAGCGATACCGTTAGTGATGCACTCACAGGTCTTAAACTTGTCAAGACGGGGTATATCATTGTGGTGGTTTTTGTGGGGTGTCTACTTGCTGTACAAGTTTATTTCTGGACACAACGGTCTTACCTTTCAGCCACCAGCAAAACGGTTCGTTGCCCAGGTGGCTACATGCCATCTGATTACCCGTCACCATCAAGACTAATATTTCATGTTAGGTTCATAACGCCACAGCCTTGGCCACTCCATTCATCATTGTCCGCATCTCCTATCTCTTTTTGTCGGTGTACCAGCCGTCCGACCTGAGGTGGAATGATTTCAGCGGTCCAATTGCCCCTTTTATCACTATGGGGCTCCTCATGGAGTACGCGGTCGTTTGCATCTACCTGGTCACAGGCTTCATTATTCCCAATTGGAGAGAGATCCAAAAGCCAGACATTCTCCTGGATGGAGAAGCCAGTTGAGACACCTGAACTAAAGATGGCGAATCACATGTGTATACGTTGGACTATGAGCCCTGGAGGTTAGGAGTCATCCTCCAGGGCTCCATTCAATGAAATCTTAGAAGCGGGTACTTGGGCATCTGATGAAAATTTTGTACTGGCCTTGAAATGCTGGAGGCTGGTGTGCATATGATATTTAGTAGGGTCTCGAGTTGTTCTAGAAACTTGGAAGTTATTTTCCTTGACATGTTACGGAGTATAGAGGAAAGGGTCAATCTTCCAAGGGTGGGTCAACACACAATAAATATATTTCGCACCTCAACTTTGGAACGCTGACAAGGAAATGTCATCTGGAAAATAAAGGACCTATTATATTAAGCTGACGACAAGAGACCAATTCATAAGACACTGGAATTACCAGCTAATAATTGCCAAATGAGCAAGTATAGATCAAATCGAAAAGTAAACACAGGGCACGTGACCCCACGGGCCAACGGCAATGTTTATCGATTGCCGTTTCGAGCAAACTGTTATGGCTCGTTCTTCATCTTCACCCAACCCTCAATTGAGGTGCTGTTTGCTTTGCTCTGTACAGTTTTGCTTTTTTTCTTTTTAGCGCCTTGCATTCTGGTAAGTTATCTCTTGAATTTCCCCATGGTTCGGAACGGGAACCTGCTGCGTGCGAATTCTCACCATTGCAGGGATGAAAGCTTGCCGGAACTTGATACCCATTTGCACAGCACCAAGTCACTGCTTTAAATGATATTCACACTCGATACCCCCTTCGCTGTACGCTCTCGAAACCCTGTTTCAGTCCTGATTCGACGCCACAAAATCAACCAAGGATGGAGGCCCTCTCCCCGCGTTCAACAAACCAGATGATCAAACCAAAGCTGGCCATGGACGGCAAACGTTTTGATAAAAATGTGGCCCCTCCAAGTAACCAGCAAAAAGCTGCAGTCTCCAAGAACCATGCCGACCCACCGCCGCCCGTTGTGACAGAGCCGGAGGATGGCGGGGAGCAATATGCGATCGGTGGATTCCTGGGAAAGGGCGGCTTTGCAGTGTGCTATGAGGGCTCATTAGCACGAAACGGGCGAGTCTTCGCGATGAAGGTCGTCAAGTCGGAGATGCCACAAAAGAAGATGGAGGAAAAAGTATGTTGAATCTTGGGATGACAACCGGTAGCGTGTGTCTAATGACTCGTCGCAGTTTCGAACCGAACTTCAAATCCACTCCAAAATGCGCCACCCCTTCATCGTACAGTTTTATCGCGCCTTCGCCTTCGGCTCTAGCACATATGTCGTCCTGGAGCTGTGCCCGAACGGATCGGTGATGGATATGGTGCGGAAGCGCCGCTGCCTGAGCCTGCCAGAGGTTCGTCGGTTGATGATCCAGCTTTGCGCCGCTGTTAAATATCTTCACAAACGATTTGTTGCACACCGAGATTTGAAGATGGGAAACTTGTTCTTGGACCATAATATGAATGTCAAGGTTGGAGATTTCGGTCTGGCAGCAATGATTCTCTCTGATAAAGATGCCAAACGACGAAATACTCTGTGTGGTACACCCAATTATATCGCACCAGAAGTGCTGGATAAAAGCAAGGGCGGTCATACCCAAAAGGTTGACATTTGGTCCTTAGGAGTGATATGGTAAGAAGTTGCCCCAAATTCGTACGTTGGCTTGTGAAACTAACCCTTTCATTTCAGCTTTGCCATGCTCACAGGATACCCGCCATTCCAATCGAAAACGCAGGAGGAGATATACAAAAAGGTCCGGAACCTGAGCTATGTGTGGCCGAAGGAATCGGACACGAACAACTTCATCCCCGAGGAAGCAAAGGACCTGGTGGCCAGCTGCTTGAACCTTGTTGACGAAGAACGACCAGATCCGGATGATATCGTCGAGCATCCATTCTTCAACATGTACGATGGTTGCATTCCGCGCCAACTGGACCCCTCATGTCGATTCAACAAACCGTTATGGCTCAAAGATGCTTCCCCGCGAGGTGATGCCGTGGTGAGCGGCTACGGGCTGGACTCCGATGACAAGCTGCGAGCCTATGTGTACCAGGTAGACGACCCTAGTCAGCGATATCATTCTTGCAGAGCTGCATTTTATTCTCTCTGCGGAGTGGGGCGGAAACCTGACGGCATGGCTCGCAAATCAGTTGGCAGGAATTGCTCCAAGTCTGCGTTCTCTGAGTGTGATGTAGAGGATTCCAGAGGCTTACGGCCAGTGATTCCCTTGGCATCTGACTATGTTTACCGATGGCCACACGATTTCGACGGAGACTGGTGCACGATGGAGAACGCTCGGAAGGTGGCTCGAGGTGAGGAGTCGATGCTCAACAGTAGCACCATGTCCACGATGTATGCGCGAAGCGTCCCGGCCCGCCCTAACCCTGTGGTGGCATCGCGTACCAATGCTGCCTTGGCTGCCGCTCAACAGCGCCGACTCGAAGGACAGAGCCATGCCGCAACACTTCGACAGCAAGCTCGTGTACCACCTATGTCTCCACGAAGAGCGCCTGGGGTGATCGATCCTCCATCGTCAAGGCCCTATCGCGACATGGCGCCGCCTGAGGCAAAGCCCGCCATGGAGAGGGAGGTACCGACTGGAGGGCTTGCAGAGCGGCCTATTCGAACTCGGCGGATGGCATCTGCATCGCAGGCCAGCACTCTTCGGAGCAAAGACATGGAGATTGCCCCCCAACTAACCAAGTCAACGAGCATGCCGAATGGCCTGACTGTAGGCAAAACTCGCTCTCAGTCTCGAAGATTGGCGGCCGCTGACCAGGAGTTGCCACAGCCTTCGATCCAAACCAGAGAACGGCAGCCACTTACAATGGTAGAGGAACGGAAACCGCCAGCTACCCGTCAAGCATCTCTCCGGTCTTCGTCTCGGGCAGACCCGAAACCTGCGTCATCCCGAATTGAGAAACGGATCAAAAGTCCTGTAGAAGAGACTGCTCCTTCTTCGTTAGCGCAATCGAAGTCCTCGTCTGACTCGCAGGGTCTCGGGCGGTCGAACTCCAACGGCATCAGTCGATCAAACAGCAAGACAACCAGTCGTGCCCGCTCTTCCCTGGGAGTGAGTCCACTATTCCACCCCGAAGACCTTTGCGAGCTCCTTCCCAGAACCTCCCTGACCGAAGTCAACACCGACTTGCGTCTTATGCTGTCCAACTTGGTCAATCACGCACCAAGTAGGCGGAGAGGTGGTGCGCGAAAACAACCCCACGCGTATGTCATCAAATGGGTCGACTACACTAATCGCTATGGCATTGGCTATGTGTTGGATGACGGAAGTGTTGGCTGTGTCTTCAAAGGTGAAAATGGCCAGCCGGCAACGAGTGTTGTCCTGCGGGATGGCGAAAGACACATCCGTCGCAAGGCGCGCAGTGTTGATGATGAGAAAAGCGATCAAAAACCAATATACTATTCCGAGGCGGACCAACTTGTTCCTCGCACCGGTCCATCAGTGGAATTCTATGAAAATCGGGATGATGAACTGCTTGGCTGCCGCGGTATCCGACGAGCCGTGGTCTCGCCTACGCTCTTTGATGTGAAAACCTCTCGGGCGATGCGAGTTCGATCCAGCGCCGGCACCGAGTCTGAGCGGGCCGATGCAGAGAAGATCAAGCGCATGAAGCTCGTGGACCAATTTGGCAAATACATGATCGGGGCCCTCGGTCGCCATGGCGACGAAGGCATCATGGACGCTGATTTGCCTCAACATAATAGTGCCCAGTTCATCAAATTCTACCAGCGTCTGGGCAATGTTGGAATATGGGGTTTCGGAGATGGAGCTTTCCAGTTCAACTTCCCCGACCATACGAAGCTGGTAATTTCGCCCGGTCGCACTCGCAGCTCCTCCCCGTGGATTGATTTCTATCACCTTTCTCCCTCGGCTGCTCGCTATTTCACCACCAAAGGCAAAATGCATCCCGCAGGCTTTGACACCCGCGCTGTCGCGTCTGACGAGGCTGCCACGTTCCTCAGCATTGCCAACGGCGACTCCCTCAATTCCATGGAGGATCGTATTCGTGATATCCTCGACGCGAACGCCTTCATTCAAAAAATCGCCTTTATCAAAGATACCCTCAGGGTCTGGATCAAATTCGGACGTTTAGGCGGTCGCCCACCCTCAGTTGAGTCCTCCGATTCAATGCCCGATGAATCCTTCTGGCAAGGAACCCAAGAACGCCCACAACCAAAGTCCCCCGGCACCAAGTTTGTATGGGTGACCGTGGGCGCCCCGGATGGCGATGGACACTATCGGTCCGTGATGGTCCAAGATGATGTCCGCGCAGTAGAAAAGCGCGGGATGGATCATGACAGGGAGATGGACCTGTTGAAAGATCGTCTCCATGCGCTGCGTTGATCTGACCCTCTCTTTTGCTATTTATGGTTCCCTTCACGATGTTACGACCTGTTTCTCTTATGCTTTATGTTTCCCCTGGTCAAAACGGCGAAAAATATGCTTTACCCTTTTAATGTTTGGACTGGTTGTTTCGGTTACTTGCAGCAATATGTACATTGTCTCTCGTATAGCGAGTTCTCAACGTGCGGCGAGATTGTCGACATCTTTTCAAGTAACAGATTCTGCTCAGGCCCAAAGAGCCTTCACTATACACATTCCAGCCATAAGCATCTCCTTGGAAAACAAAAAACAAAAAACCACATTGGACATGCACAACAGCGGGGAAATGCCCATCATTTCCCCGCAGCAATCGTACAAGTATACTCCGTACATGCGTATGGCTCTCGTCGGTCGGCTGTCGACCGATGTACCTCGCCCCGGTGATCCGACGATGTCCCGGGTTGCAGAAGGGCGAGCAGCTCTTTATAAGCCGCTTCCCTGACAAAAACTGTGTAAGATTCAACCCATACTCTTCCGCTTCCCCGATTCCCAAATTTTCACCATGGACCGTCTTGGAGATAACCCATCCTGCTTACTCTATGGCAGTGGCGATGTGCGATACGAGAATCGTCCCATGCCTGTGATCGAAGATCCTCTCGATGTGATCATTCGCATTGCCTATGTAGGCGTCTGCGGCAGTGATGTACCCAGCCCCGGACGATAGCAATGACTTGATAACGTCTAACAAATTGCAGGTCCACTTCTGGCTGCACGGAGGTGTCAAAACCCATGTTTCGGAAGAAAATCCAATAGTAATGGGACACGAAGCTTCTGGTATCGTCCATGCCGTTGGCCCCGCAGTCTCAAATCTGAAACCAGGGGATGAAATCGCCATCGAACCTGGCTTTGCCTGTCGTATTTGTTCAAACTGCAAAAGTGGTCATTATAATCTGTGTCCTCATATGATGTTTGCAGCGAATCCGCCCCATACGCATGGGACTTTGTCGAAATTCTTCAAGGTTCCAGCTGATTGCTGTTTCAAGATTGCCAAAACTCTGGGTGAGAACAGGTCAACTCTTCAAATAGCGCTTGATGAAGCTGTATTGATTGAGCCAATGGCTGTCGCAGTCCATTCTGTGAAGCAGGTCGGTGTCAAACCCGGGGATAGGGTCATCGTGTTCGGTGCTGGGACAGTGGGGCTCATGTGCGCGGCTGTTGCGCGCGAGTTTGGAGCCTCTGTAGTTGTTTCTGTTGATCTCAGTGATCAGAAGTTGGCATTTGCCCAGAAATGGATGGCCCGCGATCGGTTCTTGTTTTCGACAGCTATTCCGGAGCCAATGCCTGCTGAGGATAATGCGGCTGGTCTGAGGAATCGGCTGCAAAACTTGAACCCCGATGAAGACCCTGGAATGTCAGGCTTCGACGTGGCAATTGAGGCTACTGGAGCAGAGTCTTGCATTCAAATGGCGATTTACTCACTTCGCATTGGAGGATCATTTGTGCAAACAGGATTGGGAAATCGGAATGTTAACTTTCCCATCTCGACAGTCTCAGAGAATGAGATTACTATCAAAGGATGCTACCAATATGGCCACGGAGATTTCAAACTTGCCTTGCAGTTGGCTATGTCTGGAAAGATTGAATTAAAGCCACTTATCACCAGTGTATTTCCCTTTGAGGAGGTGACCAAGGCCTGGGACACTACCAAGAGTGGCGAGGGGATCAAGACCTTGATTCGAGGTGTTGGATTCTGAACCAACCCTTGATCAGACTTATATGGGGTCTTCCATGAATGATAAGGCTGATTATCATTAGAAATAAATGTGATTACTTTGTACAAGATGAGAGCCTCTCTCTGTCGAAAGCGAAGCTCTACCACGCCCATGGCCGAGTCTCCCTGACCATTGTGTTTTCCATACGCATATTCCAGCCTTTCTCATCATCACTAGATTCGGCATCCCCTTGGAGGCCCTGATTCGTCTCCAAGGCACGGTCAAGATCATAGTGCTCAGTAAAGAAACCGAGCAGCAGTGCTACTCCTGACACCCCACAGCAGACTATCCATACTGTTCGAAGACTGTCTGTGTAAGCGTCCTTCAGGTTTGACTTATCTGTACCATCTGCCATGGATTTAATGACTCGGACCAACCCTGCGGCATCTTTGCTGTAAGCACTGGCCATTGGGGCCAAAGCAGGGTATCTCAAGATGTTGTTGAACATGCGATTTTGGAAAACGACACCACCAACAGCTACCCCTATAGCTTGACCCAAAGCACGGAAGAAACTGAACATGGCCACTGCAATGGCCAGATTTTCGGGTTCCGAAGAGGCCTGCACGGCGTAACCAAGAGCAGGGAACAAGATACCAAGTCCAAGACCAGGTACTATATTCAAGAAGACCCAGCCCAGGATGCTAGTATCGGATTTGATGAGACACATTAGTCCTATTCCGATTGTTGAAAGGGTCCACCCAAGCCAGACAGCCCACCGGTAGCGGCCCGTAACGGTGATGAGGATTCCAACCACCATTCCACTGGGCGCCACGGTGAAGGTCTCCGGGAACAAGGCAACACCGGAAATAATAGGGCTATACTCCTTCACAGCCTCGTAATAGAGGGGAAGATAGTATAAAGCGCACCATAAAATGAGACCCTGAAGAACACTCCCGATAAATGAGACCGTTGCCGTTCTGTTTTGAAATATCACCGGTGGGATAATGGGATCGGACGCGAATCGGTACTCGTAGAAGGCAAAAACGAATAGTCCAACTACTCCAACGATGAGCGGGACCAACGTTCTCCACGAGTTCCATTCGTATGAGACACCACCCCAGCTGAGGGGGATCAAAAAAGACGACATACTTCCCACAAAAAGCACTGTTCCGACATAATCAATTCGACCGAGCTTTTCAATCAGCGAGCTGGGCGCGAGCTTGAGCTTGAGGAATAAAATGACCAGTACTCCACCAACCCCAATGAAGGGGAAATTGATATAGAAAATCCATCTCTGCTCATGTTAGCATCTAGATTTGCTGATGTCCAGAGGCCTCTCAACTCACCCATGACACCTTCTCAGAGAAGCCACCACCAAGAATGGGTCCTGTCACAGAGCCCAAGCTCCACATTGCGCTGAGGATGCCAAAGTACTGTCCACGCCATCGAAGAGGGACAAGATCGGTGATGATAACCTCACTGAGGGATATAATCCCGCCTCCACCCACGCCTTGGATGGACCGACCGATTAACATGAATGTGAAATCATTCGCAATGGCGCAAATGACGGCACCGACCGCAAAGAATACAAGCGAAATCAAGATTATGGGGCGGCGGCCGAAAATGTTGGAGAAGGATGCAAAGCTCGGTTGGAACACTGGTGAAATTAGCATCTTAAAAGGACACCAGTCCAGACTCACTTACCTGTTGAGCACAGTAAGAAAGAAGTACCACTCCAAAATGCCTCAATGGCCGTTCCGTTTAGCTCAAGAGCTATATCCTGCAATTGGTGAGAAGGGGGATGTAAGAAAAGGTCATTCGTCATGGCTTACAGGCAGAGCAACTGATAGTGAGGTCCCATCCAGGGCCGCCATCAAAGTTAGCACCGAAAGGGTGAAGAAGACTAGTATTCCTCTTCGTCCTAAAGCAAACTTGTCGCTGTCTTTCTTCTTGCGCTTCATGTTTCGTTTCACATCATAAGAAGATCTGGCCAAACTTTCATCATGCTCATATCTTCCTCTCCTGTAAAATAGGTAGTCGTCGTCCTCCATGGTGGATGGTATCGAAAATTCAGATCAGACTCCTGAAGTCAGTGATAAGAGAGACCTTCGAAGACCTGTATCAAAAGACCACAAAGGATAAAAATTCAAACAGGAACCTTGGAACCCACCGGGAAAGGCCGCAACACCGATGAATATAAGGCTTGGGGCCGCAAAGGTCCAGCTTCATTCAGTCTATGCGAAAATTTCCCTGAGCTGATATGTAGCTCGGAACAGGACAGATCGTTACACCATTGAAACACGAAAGCATGGGTTTCACATAGCTACCTGGGTATGGTTGCAATGTTCAAGTTGTACACAGGGCAAAGGATATTCCAGGGTCCCCACGATGGACCTGGTTCAAGTTACAACACAACTTGCAGCGGTCCAGTTAGGAATCAAGATGCCAAGAGTCGGCACAATTCCACGCCGAAACATCTCATCTGAGTTCGGGCTAACTGTGAGTAGTCTAGATGTCTCATAGAATTTGTGTTGAGAACCAGGTCGTTGGTCATTCCATAGCTTTGCCTCGTCGGTATTCTAACAACCCAGGCTGATCCTAGGTTGACGAAGTGAGATTTGAGGCAAAGTCTTAACTGTATATTGGGCATGATAGGAGATTACCAAAGAGATACCTCAGTATCCATAGATGCAAAAGCAAGGTTGGAAATTCACTCGGGAGTCATATGTCACCTTCGTTCTTGGCCAAGTTTTTGCTATCATTCTTGCAGTTTTATAGGTGATACGGTGGCTCTATACTACTAAAGTAGCAAAGCAGAAAAATTAATCGATCAGGATCGGTCTTGCGAGACAATTTTGGGAATAAAGGAAAAGAAAGAGCTAGGAGCAGCCCGGCATGAAGAACTAGGTAAATGCAAAAGGCGAGGGAAACGTGCATATGAATCGGGGGCCTGATTTCAGAGGTATCAATTCAAATTGAAGAGGATCTGGGAATCCCTGTCACGACCTCTCTATTTGTGAATTATACCCTGTGCTGCAACTTTGGAATTTGAGACACAAGGTCCTCGAGGAAAAGTGGGGAAGTAATAAAGGGAATAGAGTCTCCAGGAACATGTTTTCAAACCACTTAAGGAATGAATCAGACTGATGCGAAAATAGGTGTATACTATATTAAGCTCTGCGTCCAAAAGACTATTCTCAATCCCTTGATGTATAGGCTGGATATCCATGGATATATCTTTGCCACATTGCCCAGGTGGACACTACTTATGTTCAGGTCATAACTAGCGGTTTCGGCGTAAATTTTATACTCTGAATTTAATTTCAGAAAATTGAAATCATGCGTGAATATGGAGTAGGAAACTTGAGAACTCTCTGACTTGAATTTCATCATTGAATATCTATAGATTTCAATTCCAAGGTTGTCGGGAGGGCATCATTGTGTCTTGAGTTGTGGCCATATTCTATACAAAATGTAGCACACGTTGGCGCCAGCGCTAAACAAATATTAGATAAGAAGACAGTTTCTCACTTGGGCAAAATCTAACATTGAAAAATTGGAAGGCTGCTTAAGTACTAAGTAGTTCTAAAGTTGTGGGATTTTACTTAAGTATGAGACTTGATACTTGACCAGGGCTTTACGTGCATGTCTGCACACTCCTATATAAGCCCACCTGGGCAGCTTCGAAGCAAACTTTAGAATCAACCATCTTGGCAGTCCCCACGAGAATACTTAATGGTGGGATGGAGGAGATGCTATAAAACGCCCCCAATACCCCCGGGGCCATGCTCAAGTGCGTGCGCAAGTGGAACATAATCTTCAAGATTCCAAGCTTGGGAGGTTAGAAGGCGATGCTCGTCTGAAGTACTAAGCATAGACGTGCACGGGTCAAGGGCTGTTTTTCACCTTGTCCGCCGGGTGATTCGATAACTCTAGAGGTGAGATTTGCCCAGGTGATTATATATCTCTGAGTCTACCTAGTATGTATCTACCCAAGGGGATTCAAATATCTGACTTTAGAACTTTAGAACCATGGGAGTACGGAGTACCTCCGACCTTTGAAATTCTTGGGAGTTATATCACACACCAGGTGAATGATTAGCTCAACTCCAGAAGTGTCAGGGGCGAGCAGAGGTGACAGGTCCATGGCAGAAGGATTCTCAAGTCTGGAATACCCGAAGCTTCCATTGGCGAAGAACTGCGATCAAATGTGATTTGACAGCTGCTAGCCACTTAACCGGGCACCGGGCAACTTTGGAAAGAGAACGGGGCTCCTCTAGACCCATAGGACCAAGGAGCATTCTTCCGACTCGCTGTGGTTCAGAGGGCACTACGATGAATACGAGTACTCGTAGTCTCAATCTTTGTACGAGTGCACGGCATGCATATTAGCCGCGTCATGGTCGACACGATTACTGGTAGGCTCTGGGAAGCACTAAAAAGACGGAGAGATGAAGAGAAATTAAAGCGTCTGACGATTAATCAAAAGCAATATGGCAACCCACGCGGAAGAATTCGATATCAAGATGAAACATCTCCAACTGAAACACCCCCACTGCCGCTGCATTCCTTTTCACAGTCTCTCAAACATTGATTGGTTCACTATCACGGCTAGTGGATATTTCGACGACGGAGGTGACGATCGACTTCCCAAAAGCACCGCTGCGCCGAGTGATCGGCAGTGATATCTCCACCATGATCCGAATGTTTAATTCTTCTAAACGGTGGGTTTCGAAGTTCATTTCGGAGACAAGGGCTGTCTGAACCTCCTGATCCGGGACGGAGGTATGCTTAATGGCCGAAACATTCTCTTTAGTACCCCAGACGAGTATATATAAAAGGCCAATGCCGGGCCTATCACTCCAATCCATTCCTCTCTTTCCATTTTATTCGCTCCCTTCATTGTTTCTTTTCGCCTTTGCTTCGTTTCTTTCAGACCGCCACTCGTTATATACCCTTCATCTTTCACCATGAAGTACGCATTCGTTCTCACGGCCATGGCCGCACTGGCCTCGAAGGTCGCCGCGGTCGGCGTCTCCGGCACCCCAGAGGGGTTCGCCTCTTCCGCCACTGGTGGCGGTAGTGCCACCGCCGTTTACCCTTCCTCCACCGATGAGCTGGTCTCCTACCTCGGTGACAGTGAGGCCCGTGTCATTGTCTTGAGCAAGACGTGAGTATAGGAACATTCCTGTGAATAGACGATGGCTGATCGTGGATAATAGTTTCGACTTCACCGACACCGAGGGCACCACTACGACCACTGGTTGCCAGCCCTGGGGTACCGGCTCTGCCTGCCAGGTTGCCATCAACAAGGATGACTGGTGCACCAACTACCAGCCTGATGCGGCGACTACTTCCGTTACCTAGTAAGTACCGCAGTATATGCAGCGATGGTTGATTTTCATGCTCACACATTCGATTAGCAACAAGGCCGGTCTGCTCGGTATCACTGTTGGCTCCAACAAGTCCTTGATTGGTGAGGGCAGCAAGGGTGTCATCAAGGGCCGTGGCCTGCGCATGGTCAGCGGTGCCGAGAACGTCATCATCCAGTAAGTGTGATCGCCGCATTGGATCTAAGTCAAACCTTAGAAGAAAGTCCGCTGACAGTCTTAACAGAAACATTGCTGTCACCGACATCAACCCCCAGTACGTGTGGGGTGGTGATGCCATCACCGTCAACGAGGCTGACTTGATCTGGATTGACCACGTTACTGTACGTTCAGCGAATATGATTTTGAGAAAAAGAGATTAACATGTCATCTAGACTGCCCGTATCGGTCGCCAGCACTACGTCCTCGGCACCGAGGCGGACAACCGGGTCTCCATCACCAACAACTACATCAACGGTGAATCTGACTGGTCTGCCACTTGTGATGGCCACCACTACTGGAATGTCTACCTGGATGGTTCCAGCGACAAGGTGACCTTCAAGGGTAACTACCTGTACAAGACCAGTGGTCGTGCCCCCAAGGTCCAGGAGAACACCTACCTGCACGCCGTGAACAACTACTGGGACGAGAACTCCGGTCACGCCTTCGAGATCGGCTCTGGTGGATATGTTCTGGCAGAGGGCAACTACTTCTCCAACGTCAATGAGGTGCTCGAGGAATCCTCCTTCCAAGGTGCGCTCTTCGCCGCCGACAGCGACTCCAGCACCTGCTCCTCCTCCATCGGCCGCTCTTGTGTCGCCAACGTCAACGGCGGTACCCTTACTGGTTCTTCCTCCGACGTTCTGTCCAACCTGAAGGGCGAGACTCTGGCCGATGCCTCCAAGGCCAGCACTGACCCCGCCGGCAGCGCCGGTCAGGGTAACCTGTAAACGGTGTCGTGCATTGGGTCGGAGGAATCTGCGAAAGTGTCACCGAGCAGCGACATCGTAGATTTTATCTCAGCCTAACTAATCTATAATGTTTAGATAGCATTTATGCACTTCTTTCATAACCACATCAGAGTAATATGCAACATCCAGTAATGAATATATGTTGTAGATAAGTTCGGAGTAAAGATCGACGAGGTGAAAGAGACGAGGTGTTTCGGTCCGAGGTTGGCCCGAGCCGGAGAATTGAACCGTGTCCAACATCAATCGCCCACTTCACACTTCACTCGGAAATGGGATACCTTCAATAGTGTACAAATACCGATCCAAACTTCTCAGAGAATCTACCATTGCGCAAATCTCACTTGCCATAGATGTGGCGTGGTCGAAACCCATCCTCTGCCCAGAGCAGTGGATATCAATCCTCACCCCAAATGGTGTCTCGGTAGAGCAAATCCATACCTCCGACCCGGGCGAGAGCCCGCCTACCAACTTGAGAGACGCAGACTTGGACCCTAGGGTCAAATCCAGGCCGTTATTCGCCATCTGATGCTGCACAATGCACCCGAACTCCGTCGCAGACGCCCAATCTGTGCAGTGCGAGATGATCGTACGCAAATCCACACTCGGAGCGCAGGCTTCGGGCATGCTGGCTCTGGGTGTGCAGAAGGTAGTCCCGTGCAGTCATAGATGCACGGGTCTGTATCCGGAAGGGGATATAGTTGATACAAGCGCCAACAATTCGGTCGATGTCAGGGAATGGCAGACTGCGCCCGTCGACAGTCTGGCCTACGACGATATCTGGTCAATTGAAGCGTCGGGCGAGAATTAGGGAAGCAGCGGCTTTCATGACAGTCGGGAGGGTGATAGCAGATGAGAGCCCAGCTGGTAAAGTGAGATCGCAGGTTCCTGTAATCCACTGCGTGGCCGAGGTGAGATCTAGGGGAGATGAGGCAATGCAAGAGCCTGCCAAGTACTCCTGCCAGAAGGCTCGGTGCTGCTCTTGATCTGAATGCGACGCACGTTGATCAAGGTACCAATCAAAAGAGGCATCGGCGATCATCTTTTCATCATTGTATAATGATTCAAGCTCGCGCATCAGGATTGAGGTGGAAGTGGCATCATACTGGGAGTGGGCTAGACGAATTATGAGCCGCTGATCGGTATGCGAGGGATTGGACACTAGGGTAAACCGGGTCGCGATCCCTGCTGAAGGAACCGGCACTGCTTGCTCTGAATGACAAAAGGATTCACAGAAAGGCTCTAACTGACATTGAGTCGTTAGTACCTGCAGATGGAGCTCCATATCTTCCGCTAAAGTCAACTGAAAGAGCTCTTCCCGATATTCAGTAAAGGCAACCCGCAACACACTATGAGCACCGACGAGTGTATGACAAGCATTTCGGAGTCGATCCTCATCGAGCTCGCCTTCGAATGGAAACTGGAAATTGAACCACGTATAGCACAAAACGAGTTCTGATTGTGCTTCAGTAGCTAGCCGCGCGCTAGTGACACTTCCTTCCTGGGACAAAGTTCCTTGACGTCGTAGAGAGTCGAGATGTTGCTGGAATTTCACTGATGTGAGAACTGAGGGCCGAGTTGGGGCAGGCAGATTAAGTCCCGCTTGACCGGATCTCACTACCTGCAAGGACAACGCAAGAGATGATATCGAGCTGTTTGGGCTCAAGACGTCCGCCACGGTGAAATCGAATCCGGCACGTCGAGCCATGACTGCCATTTGCATCGCGAGGATCGAATTGCCGTCACTGACCAGGAAGCTGTCTTCTGCCCCTATGGATTCTTTGGCCATGGCCAGGAGACCAACCCACATAGCTTGCAGCAATAGCTCGGAATCGCCGGACACTTCCGACTTCGCTAGCGATACTGCCCGGTAGTTCTGGAGCTCTTCAAAGGAGAGTGACTGAACTGCGGATCTCAGACTGCGACGGTCAAGCTTTTCCGTCACTGTCAGTGGCATCACCTGGACTGGGATGAAAATGGACGGGATCATGCACGACGGAAGAAGCTTTCGGAGGCGCTTTTGCGCGGCTGTCGTACTCCGACGAAATTCCTGGCTTAACGAGTCTAGAATAATATTGGCATCATGATCTTTTTGGTCGTGAAAGTCCGATCTCACGTATGCGACCAGGGTTGCCAAATTGCCGCCAGATTCCAAACAGATTCTTTCCGCTCCTACTCCGTTCGCCACAGGGAACTCACGGAGCGTGTTGCTTTCTACCTCTCCCAGGTCAATGAGTTGACCGTGTAACTTCATGCGCGTACCCTGCCGGCTCATGTATCGGATGGTTCCATCATCCTGGTACTGCATGAGATCACCCGTTCGATAGAGCCCCGAAGATGAATCAAAGGGCATTCTCTGTCTCCATGTCGGAGGGTCTATGAATGAAGCGGCTGAAACCTCTGGAAGGTTGAAGTACCCAGCAGCCAGGAAAGGTCCTTCCAGCAGCAGTTCTCCAATGGCCCCAATGGTAGCCAATCGTGACGTGTCGGTGGGCATCGTCATCCAACCGATACCACAAACAATTGACCCAATCAATCCTTGCTTCCAATTCGCTGGCGGAATGTGTCCAACACCGCAGATAGTGGCTTCCGCAGGGCCATATCCGTTGATCAACGTGCGACCAGGGCTCCAAATTTCAAGGTCTTCGCGGGTGACGGCTTCTCCAACTAACACCAAGGTTGAGGGGCATGGCACTTCCCAAGGCTGTAAAGTCTGCTCTATTGATGGAGTGAGAAACGACCAGCTGACCTGGAGCCTGCATATTGTCCCAGCAAGCGCGTTTGTACGATCAAATTCCGACGGAATGCACAGGGTTGCACCCGCCGCCAGTGTGGTGAAAATCTCGTATATACTGACATCAAACGCATACGAGGAGAAATGAAGTACCCGCGACCCAGCTCCAACATTTATCGGTGCGCTATGATACCGGATACTGGAAGCCAATGTCCTGTGCGGCAGACGATGCCTTTTGGACGACCGGTGCTGCCCGAAATGAACAGAATGAAGGCAGGTGCAGCAGGAGAGATCGGTGAATCATGGAGGTACGGCGTCTGGGGCAGGCTGTCCCTGATTGATTGATCAAGACAAACCTCGGTGGACGTGAGGCCGCTTTGCGGCTGTCGCCTGGCTATTGATCACGACTTGGACGGATGTTTCTTTGAGAATATCATTGATCATTTGGCGCGGATGATGCAGGTCCAATAGGATGCACGTACCTCCGGCGCGCAGGATGGCTAGAATGGCGAAAACGCTCCATATACTCCGCTCCAGACAAATTCCTACTGGAGAACCTGGGTGGACGCCCAGCAACCTAAGTCGCCAGGCCAGAGAGGAAGAAAAGCCTGCTAGATCCGAATATGTCAACGACCCATCCCACGCGCACACAGCCGTGGCCCGTGGTTGATCGCGGCACCGAGCCAGAACCGGGTCGTTTAAAGACCGGGATTCTGCCAGAGGGATCTGAGAGTGCCACCGTTGGAGTTGAATCAAGTTATCCGGGGATGCCATATTCACCCCTTCTTGCTGCTGTGCAGGTTGCTGCATGATCTGACGCAGGATGTGCGCAAACTGCCCCAGAATCCGGCGCATTGCATTTGGCACGACGACATAGGGGTCGAATGCAGCGTCGATGGCCATATTGGTCTTGTCTGCGCTGGGTACCACCGACGGCATCATCGCGAACTCACAAAAAGCTGTATAATCCAGTCCGGTATGGGCAGACCCTTGGATGGTCTCAAGAAAACATGTATGTTTTGCTTACTCGGGGGACTGGACTATCAGTTGGCTTTGGAATTGGCAGGCTCTCATGCCATCCTGACAGCTCTTAGCAATCCGTGGCAACCCGGCCTGTTCATACGGAATTACGGAAGCCAGGGTTTTTTTGTACCTGGTCCAGCGCGGTCACTACCGAGATTCCAGGCTATAGTTTAACGCGCAGTGGAAGGGTCGTGATTGTCTGTCCGACCATATTCTCAATGATTAGGACCGAGGTATTGCGTCCACTCAGGGTCGTGCCGTACACCACATCGGGGGAATCAGTATAGTGAGAAATAAGCAATGCCCACGCAAGGTAGATATGAGTAGGTAAGGTATGAGGTGTTTGCTTATTGACACAAAGCCCCTCGATCTCATGTTGAAGAGACTGTGTCGCCGCCGGTCGGTAATTGCTGGCTGGAAGCTCTGGGAAGACCTTGGCATCCAGTCCACACAGCTGGGTCGCCCAAAACTCCTCCACTCCCTGGATACCCCAGGTATATTGAATGAAGGGGTGAAAATACAGCGTTCCTAGCAACTGGCCCTGGTACGCGGCTTCCACCTGTTGCTGGATGAGGCGTAGAGTCCAGTAATCTGACACAGCGTGGTGGCTCGTCAATACCAGCTTACGTCCCTTCTCATCATTAAAGTATTGAACCAACGGTTGACCGACTAGCTCCTTGAGGCGAGGAGGTTCCATAATGGAGGCATTGTGCTCTTGCCACGGGAATTTGTCGACAACGACTTGAAAGAATCCATGTGAGGTGTGAATTATCCGCGTGCGCACAATGGGATTGTTGGCAGCCATGCTCTTCCACGCATGTTTCAACCTGGAGGTATCCATACTACGAGGAATTTGGGACCAAATATTCACCGTGTACATGCCAGGGTGCCGCAGTGAGGAGACGAACATGCTCTCCTGCAGTGGCGTGCACGGATATATGTCTTCAATCTGGGACTGTTCCACGAGCGCTGCATTGTTCTTGGGCTAGATTCAAAATATCATCCCGCATCGAGGCCTCCACCAGACTCAACGGCTCATAGACAACCGAAGGTGAAGATGCAATCGCCACGGCCTTTTCTGCTTGGTCGGCAATACTGAACTCACCGAGGACCTCTTGCATTTGGACAACGAGCCCTGCCTTTCTTGCAGGCCCAATCAGATGGATGGCCTGGACAGAGTCACCACTAAATCGCAGAAAGGTATCTTCCATGCCAATCGACGTGAGCTGAATTTGAAGGATATCAGCATACACCTGCTGTAGTATCCGCTCACTGGAAGTGACAGGAGACTGTTTCTCTGTCGCGGAGGACGCAAGTGCATGACGTTTTTTTGGTGACATTACAGCTGCAGCATTTTGCAATAAATGTCGATCAATTTTGTGCCAGATGCTGCCTTGGGCAGACGGGACAGCGGAATCCACAGATCAGGAACCATGTACCCGGGAAGGCGGGTGTATAGCTGTCGCTGAATGGCTCTGAAACTGTCCAGGTCAGAGGAATTAGGAGCCAGAAAGAGGGAGCCCGGCATCTGTGAAGATAACGGCTCATCGAGGACAATAAATGCGACGAGCCTCCGGTACTTAGGGGTTTCGATCCTTGGCCCCCGGCGGGCACGGGCTTTCGTCGCTAGTATGCTCCCTCGCACCAAGCCGTATTTGACGAGAAAGTTCGACGACAACAATGTACAGAGGCCGCAAAGGTACCGTGTTTGCTACACAAAACTTCGATGGTGCAAAGATTGTGCCCCTGGTCAAGCGAGATAACGAATATCGTCAATCTCAGCCATCTAAAACGTGTGATGGATCAGAGGACGAGCTGGATATAGGCTCAAGAAGGGCTGAGCTCGGCCTGGGTTGTTTCGCTGGGGGAGATGAAATTGATGACCAGAGTCTTGGTGCACTTCCCTTCACCCAACGAACAGCACGTCGCAGTCGCGCGGGGATGGATGCTTTGGCCTCCAAGCTGATTGGAAACTGTAAGTACAAGGTACTTACTCCATACTCTCGGTACGATGCTCTTGGGGCTTTTGTGTTGAGTCGAAGAGGCTGTTGTGATCAGTGACGCAGCATTAGGGCGGAGCCCTGGGGCCTCAAGATCGGAGATTATCTGGACGGGGGCCAGCGTTGACAGGGTCGAAGCCAACAATGGGGCGGGATGAAAGAGAAGGCTGAGGTCAAATTGATGAGGGAAATCACAGGATCATTCGACCCCGGCCCCCGAGACTCGCATCTTTTGTTAAGGTCACTATTGGGCGGTGGAGCATGCTTGGTGAAAAGAATGTGTATTTAGCCCCCTTTTTGCATCCGCTTCTTCCTGCTGAGGCCAGCGGTTGAGAGCGTTGATCTCAAGAGATCATCAGACCAGCCAACCTTGGAATTTTAGATTTGCCCCCCCCCCTCCGTCTCTCCCAATAACCACGATCTGAGTTTTCTTGCTTCATCTTCATTTCGGGTCAATATTATAAGCCTCTGGGACCAGGCAGAGATCGCATGACATTTTGCTATTGTCGTTGGGGCTATTTCTTTGAGAAAAGACCGAACTACACACAACTTACCATGCGCGAATGTTAGACGTAGGAGCCTCTTCTACCTGGCAAAACACTATTGTTCGTTGGCCAAAATTCAACAAAAAGCTTAGCATCTGTGCGTATTGAGTCGGCATGTCTGGAATTCCCATGGGTTGAGCCCATAAAATTGAAAGTGAAACGGTGTTTACTCTCTACATCAAAGAAGTCAGCTTTCAGCTTCAGGTTCACATACAAAACGCAATTGAATTTGTTCATATCTCTTATTTCTCATCTAAAAACAAACTTGAATGGAAAGTTGAACTTCCATCGTGTAGTGCCCCATAGGGGATTTCATATTCAGGCCCCAAGTTTTGTCATAATCAGAGACCTGGGGGACCCAAGAAGCGCCTTTCTATTGAAACAAGCATCTAAGATCATATTCCATGGCGGCGAGGGAACACCTTGAAAAATACCACCCTCTCTATTTGACCTTGGAAGCGAGGAAGCGAGCAGCAGAGCCGGCATTGGCACCGTAGGTCAGATGGGCGGGAGTAATGATGAGAGTTCCATCACAAACCAGGTCGCCTACAGCACAGTATACCTTCGTTTGGTCCTTAGGGTAGTTCGGGATTTGACCCTTGTCCTGCAAGTTGCGAGTGAAACCAAACAGGACAACACCCTTGACCTTGTCCCTCACGTCGGAGTCCAGCTTCTGGATCGCGTTATCGATGACGGCACTTCCCTGACTATATATCGAAAACATTTTGTTAGCATGCTCTCCCACAGGTTGTAGACATAGTATACGTATGGGTAGACAGAGGAATGGCTCTTGGATTTGCTGGTTACATACCTGTATCCACCAGCAACAATCTTGGCATTGGGACATTTGGTGTTGCACTTGTTGAATACATCCACTGCAGCCTGAATGTCCTGGGGGGCCGTGTTTTTAGGAAGGAAATTCTCTGCTAAACCAGCAGTATAAGCACCGCCAATACCCTGGCATCCCACTTTACCCCCAAGGTCCAGCTTCAGGGCATCGCAGACTTCGGGTCCAACAACAGTACCCTGAAAGGTAAACATAATTAGATGATCCAGCCAGGAATCCTAGGTAAAGGAAATACTCACCTCGTTCCCAACCTCCGTAGATCCACGCGCAAAGATAAACATGGTATCCTTGCAATTTCCGGTGTTCAGATCGTTGGCAGCAACATATTGACGACGTTCAACCCTGGTCAGCGAGTTCGAGGCCGCGATCAACGGAACAGTCAGAAAGAGAGGGAGGATAGTCTTGAGAAGCATCTTGTCTATAGAGAGAGATAGACTGGCGGCTTTCTTTTGCTTTGATTGCTGTCCCTTGTTCACATTGTGGGAGAATTTGTGACTTAAGTACTTTTATCGTTATAGACACGAGCTTTTTTATTCTTTTTCGTTCCCGAGGTCATTCGGGGAGTCCGGACTTCAAATTTGAGGCTGCGGACTCGGACGGATGTTCAGGGGACTTAGTGTTTCACGATGGCCCATAAATTAGGATCCCGTCTCATTGAGCAACGGTGTGTCGAATAGACATTTAAGAAACAGAACTTGTTCACCATAAGAGGGGATATATGTCCACGTCTAGTTGATGGTCATTTTTGTACTTCAGTCCTGCCCGGCAGGGTATGTGCGTGCTGAGGGGATCTTGGGGCATATATGGAGCAGGGAATACTGACTTCAGGAGCAGCTACCCAAAACACAAATGCCTAAGTCCTAATGTTTATGTCATTTTTCCGAGTACCGTCGCTTGGACTGATTGTAAAAATGCTTCTGGATCGTTTTTGGGTTTGGGTCTACGGGGAATCCAGGCGGGCAGACCGCTGTTTTACTGAGTCACGGATCTTTTCCAAAAAAACAACATCTTCTTGCATTTTGGGCCACCCTATCTCATACTGTTTATGTTTTAAAAATCTCATTTGCATAAAAGAATTTAAAATTAGATTTCGGTGCCATCTATGCATTCTATACGTGGTATATACGAAAAGGGCAAAGCGACTAGATCTGCTGATGCCTGGATTTGTGTGGTTTCTGCCTAGTTTATTGTGTTGGTGCCTCATTTCTGGTGGATAGAAATACTAGTTTGTACGGAGTATTCTGTAGTGTTCACACTGCCAATCATAGGCTGTTCCAAACGGACTACATTTATTCTTATCGCTATACAATGATTTGTCAAAGAGGGATACTTGGATGATCTTCAGCAGGGAAGGGTTACTAGACCAGGATACTGCTTTGGAACGTTGGTTTAAATTGGTTGAGAGGAGAGAGAAGATCTAAACTAGCTAGGGCTGGTCATCTACAGTGGGCACCCGAGGCAAAACTTTGCAAACACCCCCCATGACCACGTTGGTCGACAGCCTAGATCCACCATCCATACTTGGAAACAGGTGCTGAATCGTAAACATTGCGTTTTTGAACAAATTCAGCCTCCCCCCATATTGATCAGACCCCTTTGCAGGGTTCCATGCCCAGTTGACTGACAAACCGCGCGAAGCTGACCCTCACAAGTGGCTTAGTAAGGCCGTCGGCAGCTTGCTCTTTAGAAGGCACGTAGTCAAAAAGCACGTTCCCGGCGTCGATCTTTTCGCACTGGAAGTAATATCGGACCTCGATATGCTTAGTGCGTATATAATACTCAGGGTTCTTCGCTAATACGATCGCTCCCTGGTTATCACTGTGCAGAATAACCAGTTTGGCGAATAGCTCAGTTATATACAGTTTAGTAAGCAATAGCAGTAGCTATCAACTCTCCTGAATAGCAAACGCTTAAGTAATATATTTAGACTCCGTAGAAGACTGCGTAACACAGCGTTAACGTTTGGAAGCCCAGCTAATCATACCACCAACGAACTTGAAAACGAACCCAAAAATGCTCAGACTCTTCTCCGCGTGCTTACTAACCCAATCAGCATTACAGAAGCTGATTAGATATTCCCCGCCGTCGAAGAACATTAAACAAAGATCGTAAAATCCTACCAGATAGTGTAGAACTTGCTTTATAGCTTGTGAATACTTAGAAGAAGGATTCCAAGCAAAGCGAAAAAGCTTCGTAATAAAGAATATAATATCCGATCGCATAGAAACTATCAGCCAAATAAGGCAGCTAATAATCTCCTAATACTGCTGAATCTTATCTTTAGTTACTTAATCTATATACTCTTCTAGAATCTCATTTTTGTTTATAAGAATACTTACAATATTTGCTTTTAATATTCCGAATTAGAAAAGAATCTCTTTTATATATTTAATCTAGAAGAGGTAGATCTTATTATCTTTACACATTATATTAATCCTTAGATAGCGTTTGATAGACCCTTTATCAGTAAACTCGAAGTACTTTGCAAGCTTACATTTAAATTTAACGATCGTTTTATCGGAAGGTAATATAACGAGGAGGTTATTGATGTAAACTAGAATGTATACTAGTTTAGCGTTATCCCAGCATACAAATATCGAATAGTCTGTATGAATATATATAAAACCTATTGCTAGTAGTATATCTTATAGTAGTTAATATTATTTATAAGGCGACTGCTTAAGACTATACAACATTTTAAAAAGCAAGCCTATTTTATCTAGGCCAAATTTATCTTGGAGAATCTTAGAGAGTTTAATATAAATTGATTTCTTAAAATCTATATTCAAAAAGGTAGTTTGAATATTTATATAATATATATACTAATAGAGAGCTGCTATAATTGTAATAAAGATCTTAAAGCTTATTAGTTTAGTAACAATAGTATATAATTTGTTAAAGTTAGTATCCTTATATTATTAGAAGCTTTGGACAATAAACTTTGCTTTGTACATTCTGTTATATTTAATAATAAATATTTAGTGGAACGTTAGAAGAGTTCTTTTTGTAGAAGAGTGATTAACGATTTTTTAGATTCTATTATGATTATAAGCTTATAGCTCTTTATGTATAATAATAAACTATTTCTCTCATTTAATGTAGTTTATTATATTTATTTAGTTAGTAGGAATATAGCTTTTATTCTTTAAAATAAGTATAGAGAATAATTTAATCTCCAGAAGAAGACCCTTTGCTAGTATAGCAAATACAAATTCAAAGGTCAATTATTCGATAAACACATTAGTAGTACTAGAATTAATAATTACAGAATAGTAAACAAGATACTCTAGCATTGCACGACTAAGCTTTTGAATACAAGTAAACTGATACAACAGTAATAATAGTAATTCCAAAACTTCTTCAGAAGTAGAATCCTCATAAATTTACTCCTTATGAATAATATTTGATAAAGATAACAGGATATTCATTATAGAATCCTAATCTAACAGACCTATCTCATCCTCCACAAACCCTCTAATTTCTTCATCCTCCACAGCTCCCCTAGTTTGTACCTCCACTCTAATATCGCCAGTCTATATGACATATTATTAAACTTCTCGAGTGCTAGAACATAGGATTCTCGACAGAGGAATCAGAGGAATAGAAACTAGTGTTTCGTTATTAGAAGATATATTATCAGTAGAAGATATATCATCAGTAGAAGACATATCAACAAAAGTAAATTCGTCAATATTATCTATAATAAATACAAGATTCATTTGTAGACGAAGGAATTTAGTTAGTACAAAACAAGATGCTTCCTGGTTAATCATCTTTTGTATAAGAGGGTCACCATTAACCTAATCTTTAATAGCCATAATAAAAAGTATAATTTGCTTTTTATTGAATACCACATCCTGTAAGGTTATAATTTGTTTAATTTTAATATCATATATCTAATAGCTTCCTTTGTTATAACCCATAAAGCAACCTTCTACTGAATAAGAATATAACTTCGTTTCGTACTTCTTTTTAAGAATGAGATACCAGCATTGACATCCCAGAGTACATAAGTTTAACAGATTAGATTAATATCCAAAAAGCTTCTCAAATAGAATACAATCAATCTTAAAATGTTACAGCCAATTCAACATATAATTAATTATAAGAATAAAAAGATCCTAAAGATAGTGAAGTAGTTAATGTTTAGTTATAATACTCATAAGCAGTTCAACTAATATCTTGTTGCAAATCTCTGGTATACTGTTTAAACTTAAAGAGTATATAGAAATAGGATCCTAAGTAGCATCCTTTGAGACTAGATACTCGCTTAGCAGAATGAACTCTTTTGTATTATTATTAGCGATGTGTAGTATAATAATATTAAATTACATCTTCAAAAATTGTTCGATTTTAATATAATAATCAAAAACTTCTGATCTCTTTTTAATAAGAAATACCCAGCAAAATCAAGAAGCATCATCAATAAAAGTCATATAGTAGGTATAATTGTCTAGTAAAGCGATTGAGATAGGATTCCAAACATCTAAATAAAGCAGATCCCTAGATTTTGTACAAATAAACCTCATTTTCCCAAATAATAAAACATAGCCTTTATTAAAAATATATAGTATGTAGAAGCGACTAAAAGCAGAACCTTTTACAATAGTAAACCCTTCGACATTATAGATAGTCTTCCAGATCTTATTCTTACCAACATAAATAGCTCGTCGATAAACTAAATTCATCACAATAGCAGCTATAGTACCATCCAATCCAACAAGAAGAACAAATAACACATTATCATCCTCAAATCCCATTTTCAGAGCATCATAAACGTTCGGAGTAATAGAAATAATAAACATCTGCAAATACAATTACACATTCAGATAAACGCATAACCAGTATTACCCACCCCCCCAATTTACATACCCCTTCACATTCCATAATAATTCAGAGCATAAAAAAGCATAGTTTTAATAGAAGATGCTAATAATATTCTCTTCAACAAGGCTATAGATCAATAGCAAGCTACTACTTAACTACAAAGTATACCAGACCTTCTCTAAAATAATACCCTCTATATATACAAGGTTATCACCTTCTCCATAAGCATATTTATCAACCAGATCGATACAAACTTGATTATATCCTTTACTATAAAAAGTCTGATTCATAGTAGTTACAATAGATGTACAATAGAAGGTAAACATTAAAAAGTAGACCCTAACTAGGATTATATACACTAAGCAACCCAAATCAAACATCCACATACGCTCATCCTTATACACCTTCATCACAACTTCAGATACATAAAAGACCTTATTTATCAAAGATCCAATCCTACATATAACAAAAAACTTCCTATCCAAAAGCACCACTTTTAGGAGTTCAACCTCAATTTTCCATTTAAAAGCTTAATCAAACACCTCATCACTCTTGCAAGTAAGTTCTAGGATTAATAAAGATATAACTAAAGGAAGAGTATTCTTACAAACAGTATCAAAAATCGAAAACGATTCGACAACGAGATCTTAATTAACGTAATCATCATCCTCAACATCAAAATCGTATGCTTCATCATCGTCAGAAGCATCCTCAACAATAAGATTCATATATAGTATGAAGAGATACAGCATCCCATCATACTCATCAAAATTGTCAAACGTTTGAGAATTCAACCATATAGCATTAACATCCTTAGCTACCAGAGCAACCTCTACTTTCCCTATTCAACAATCTTTCGTAGCATAACCATAGAATTTATAATTCTCACAATAGAACTTATCCTTCTTATCAACAATAAACTTCTTCTCATCATCTAATTTATCCTTCAAACCCTTCTTAATATTACCTTTCTTCTTCTTACCACCACTAGCATTAGTTGTAATAGAGTTAGCCGCAAACTATTGAATAGAGACACCAACATTACAGTCCAGACAACAATTCTTGTAGGCATAGAACGTAGTAGCAAGCTTCTCGAAGTTCTTCTTCTAGAATATCTTAGGGCTATATTAGTATATATTAAGAAACATATCACACTCCTTTACACCGAAGATCGCTAATTAAATTTGCTAAAAGAATATTTAATAACTAAACTTCTTACTTATAGAATAGGTTTCGTAGAGTTCCTAAAGTAGTTGACATTATTTTTGAAGGAATTCTTCTAATTTAAAGCTTTTATAATAATAGTTGTTCCATTTGATGTAGCATTAAATAGACTCCTTTGTAGTAGGAGTACCATATACTTGCTAAAAGCGATTATATACTTCCTTTGCAGTAGTATACTTTTCGATATAGATAGCTATATTTACTATAACCATTACTTCCACATAGATAATTGCTTTGAAATCAAGTTTATTCTATTCTTTCTGAATACATTTAATTATACCAAAAAGAATATCAATATTAATCTATACCTTTTGATATGAACTATCACCTTTCCTAGTTAGAAAGAAGTCAGCTAACTTTATAGTCCACTTCTTATTATATTTCTGTTATAACTTAACAATCGCAACGTTAACCTTATTCTGATTCGTTTCATCAGTACTGATATCCATAAAACGAATGATTATGTCGGTAAATACCCCTTATAGCTTATTATCCTAAATACATATATATTTCTTAATTCACTAATATTATATTCTCCAATTAAAGGAACCCTTTAGTTTAGGAATTAGCTTACTAATCTTCAGCGAAGAATTAGATAACATAATGGCGATGTATAGTAATAGAAGATGAGGAGCAAGCAAGAGATAGCAAGTAAGTGAAGAAGGGGTAAAGTAAACACGTTGCACGTCGTCCGGTAAACCATGACTGGAAGTAAACAATGTCTGATCTAAATTAAATAAGGGTTGGGAATAGCTTCAAATCGCGTGATCTGGTAGCTAATACACAAAAGGACTCATAACCTCTTCAGTAGGAAAGGGTTATTAGACCAGGATACTACTTTGGAACGTTAGTTTAAATTGGTTGAAAGGAGAGAGAAGATCTAAACTAGCTAGGGCTGGTCATCTACAGTGGGCACCTGAGGCAAAACTTTGCAAACAGATGATGAGATAGGAAATAAGCGGTCGGAACAGATGCCTATAAGGCTGGACAAGAGGTTGAATCAGATAGAAGGTGGGTCGTAGTAGTAATCCCTGTATGGTGAAATAGACAGCAAACAAAGAATTTTTTAGGGCTTGATTACTATGCGGAGCTTGAAACTTCAATTACTGAAGGAGCGAGATCGAAATCTATATTGCAACTAGCTTTTAATCATCGTTCTGATTGCCATTAAATGGAAGATTATGCAGTCTATTACTAGAGAATCTGTGGTGATCAATTATTCCAAAGGTTTGAGAAATGGTATAAATTTAAAAATGGCCATAAAGATTTACTACCTGTGAAGCCTTGGTAAACATTCCATTAATCTGAACATAATTTCAATCCAAAACCTTGGAATATCATGTTGAATCTTGGAATGTTTTTGTCTTTAGTGGAGATGATTGTGGCACACTGTTAAATTGAAGCTCTTGAATGCAGACTGAAAGTACCCAAAAATCCTATATAGAGATGACGACAACGAAAGTGTACACATACCAAACAAATGCCTTGATCGATAGTAGATGACGATGGCTTTGTCTATTTGTCCCCTGTCTGATGAACTTTGGCAATGGGTAATCTCAAACCTGGGTTTTTCTTGCTCGAGGAGCCAACACTATACTACCTGAGGTTTCTTATATCCTATAATCCCATCTTGAACAGTCTCTGATGTTGAATTCGAAATGGTGGATTGAGGAAGCCACCTGGATGGTTTAATATGTAGTAGCGCCTGAGAAAGGCTTCACTGTATCTTGTAAAAAGCGTATGATCTATGATCAATATGAGAGAGAATTTTTTTTTACCTCTATCCGAGGCATTGCTGGGCAGAAGAGTTTGTTTAACTATGGGCAGAATAATCCCTACAGCCCTCATTGCTGAGAATTTTCAAACCTTTGCCTAGAGCATCTGTGAGTGGATTCTCTTCAAACTCACAGAAATTCTCTCGGACTCTTTGATCTAAATTGAGTCGAAGTTTCAACAGTAATAATCTGCTGTAGCCATTCTAAAGTTGTACAAAATAATTGAAATTCGTTTAAAACTTTGAAATGCTTTTTTTAAAATGCAATCAAGAGATTCATTTTTTTGATTTAAACATTATTATTTGTTGCAACAGTTTTATTGAAATATTCAAAGATGGAAGACCTTACTTTGGCCTCTAGCTCCTTCTGGCAATTGTCTTTGACAAAAAGCTCGAGAAATCTCTTCGGCGGAAGAGCGTTCACCATTGTCCGATGATAGTGTGGATCCTGTTATAACCGTATTGACAAGTGAGAGTACTAAACGCAATTTGATGAAACGATTTGATGACATCGATATCATTTGAATCCCTATCGAGGGACAGCTTGTCATGTGGTCTGGTCTTTTTTGCGGAGGAAGGAGCTTGTGTTGAATATTATTTTAACTATGTAGACGATCGCCACTTTTCTCCAACCTGGTCGGAAAGGGAAGAAAGAGAAAATTCATCTGTTACAGGAGGGATGCACAACTCGATATAGAGGAAAATGCCTCTGGCGAGAAGCCAATTTGGCGTAGCGTCCAAAATCTGATGCGATACGACTCGGCGTCATGTCAGCATGGCCCTCATTGTTAGGTGGGCCCAACGGGGAAAAAAACACGAACCAATCAAATCACACCATATAAAGCGCCTTATCACCCACGTTGAGAAGGGAGGACTTTTGGAAAGTCCTAAGGACGTGCCCGAAGCCATACGCGACGAATTATATATGGAAGAGTAAGAGAGACTCAGCAAAGGGAACCGCAAAGGAGCTCGTATACTCCGTCGATAGAAATGCGCTCAAAGCCGCATTCCATTCCGACAAACGTGCGAGGTGATGCTCGAGAACTACCTTGACCTCGAGCAAGTGTACAAGGACCAAAGCCCAAACATTTTCATTGAGAGAGGAATTAAAATTGGCATCGCACATTGGTTTGTTTACAACATCGGTAAGTAGGTCAAGAAGGTGAAGACAGCGGTGCCTGGTTATGAGATTATTCAGACAGGATAGGTGGGCAATCAAGGCATCACGGCGTTGGGGATTGACAAGCATGAACGAAATCATTATACAAGGACGGCCACCAGAGATCAATGGTGCTTAAGCATCGCCGAAAATTTAAAAATCCAGAGGTTATTACTGATGGTTTTGATCAAACGTTTGCTGCAGCTAGCCGCTTCTGCTATCTCTAAGGTAGTCAGCGATCTGCTGTGAATCATACAGTATCACGAATCATCACAAGCTGGGAGGGGGCAAGTCGAGGTGCCATGATATTCTTTGTCGCATCCTCAACCAGCGTTGATAAAGAGGTTAAAGGCTTAAGGCAACAAGATGGCTTTGGGTTTGTTCGGGCCGACGGCTCAGCCGAAATCATACCAAGCCATTGCACCTATTGAAAATAGGTATGGGAAACTAGCCAGTTCGTAGGATGGGAATAGGAATGAGATATGACAAGAAAGATTCGCCAGTTCGTGAGAACCAGGATACAAAGGGATTGGATGGATTGATTCTGTAAATCATGATCAAAACAGGGTTTTTATGTGCGTTCAGGGGGCAGGTGCTGGTCCTCGATTAGTAAGCCTACCTGGCAGCCCTGGAGTATATTCAACAGCACCAATTGACATGCGTTCTCGAAACAGCTCCACTTCTGCTCTTTCCCAGTAGATAGAATATACCAAGTGAACCTTCATTTAGCCGCCCTACCACCCATGTGGTCATAGCAGCAGATGTGCTGCTCTATGAAGAGATGGCGAATCCAAAAATCTATACTGTCGGCTGGATCTGCGCTATTATTACTGAACGCGTTGCCGCTGCCTTCCTCGATGAACAATATGCAGTTTGGAGTTTTTATTGCCTCAAAATCTACCTATGAAAAACAGGCAATATTCACATCTTTTTAGAACATAGCAAAATATCATAGAAGATCCGAAATAATTAGAGTGGGCACACGAGAGTGTTAGGAAACTCGTTGCTTCCTCTTCTATCTGATGTCATAGTTGATGAGTAACATTGTAGATCATGTAGCGGTCTGCCGGAGATGGAGTATCATTGATTCAGTTGCTTTAGTGTTTATAAGTATGCACATATGTAGTGCGGAGTTTTCGATACACATATGTTGATACTAATCAGTAGTTTTAGAGTAAGAACCAATCTTGAAGGTCTCTAAGTTATTCGACCTTCAAAAATGGAAAAGTGACTTGCAAGGCCTTCGGAACCAATCGCATTGTGGAGGATAGGGTAGCACCCCTGCTGAGGTACTTCGCCTGTCGGGCAGTCCTAATAGGTCTGTGACAGCTCTAGAGGGTAAAGTTTGGGATTTCAGGTGAGTGCAAATGTAGTATAGTAGAAAGAGTACACTCATTAATTGGCTTAAGTGGAATTGTGCATACGAGTAACAAATGCCGGTGAGGAAACGATGATATCTATTATGAAGTAATTAATGCAAGGATCTACTGGCGGTGGAAGAAGAAAGTTTTGCTTTGAATTTGACCTGTTGATCAATATGTATTGTTGCTTTTATCTGGCTTATCATTGCAGGTTCTATCTGTGGCGTAGCTGGAACGTTGCAGAAAGATATAGATGTCTGATGTCTACTCCCTTCGGACTGCATTTTGGGAAACGCATGCAAGAATATGCATGCAGGTTAGCGACTAGCGCGGTGTATTGTATGGTATTCATCCTAATAGAATTTCTCATTAGGCTGTATAATCTGGGGTAAAATTACCAAATTAAATACTAGCGGTAAGTGGCGCTTGCATTCGGAATTCCCAAAATGCAGTCCAAAGGGAGTACTCGTATTCAACAAAGAAAAAAACAATAGATCTACGAGTGCATAGCTAGTTAAGTAATACTTTCTTTCCCTGTCTTATTTAACTATACTATTTAGGTGACTAGAGTGATTATCCTGGTATATTTAGATAAAGGTTCCCTACAGCCCTCTGTATTTCCTGCACTATAATATCAGATATTTTTCTCCAAGATCTGTTTCTATTAGTTTGAAAGACAAAGAGTATCAACATGAAGTTCTTGGCTATTTTTTCTACAGTCTTCTTTACCGCTTTTGCGGTAGCGGGACCTTTACAAGGCAATGGCCAGGGTAAAGACCAAATTGAAAAAAGACAAGTGCATAACCCCTCTTCTTAAATGATGATTTTGGAATATATTTGCTGACGGAGATGGAATTTGATTAGGACGTAAGTGCCTGATCCCTCTGCCTGAGTGGTGATTCAGAACAAATATCCTGACGGAGATGGAATTTGGTCTATTAGGTGGTAAGTGCCTGACCCTTCTGCTTGAGTGATGACTCAGAATAAATATACTGATGGAGATGGAATTTGATTAGATTGTAAGTGCCTGACCTCTGCTTGAATGATGATTTGAGAATGTATTTACTGACACAGATGGAATATGGCTAGGGTGTAAGTGCTTGAACCCTCTGTTTAAGAGATGTTTCAAGAATATATTTATTGACGGAGGTGGAATATGTTTAGCTTGTAAGTGCTTGATCCCTAGCTTGAGAGATGATCTGAGAATAAATACTGATGGAGATCGAATATGGTTAGCTGGTAAGTGTTTGGCCCCTCTACTTCTAAAGTTGAAGTTGATCTGAGAATAAATACTAACGGAGATGGAATATATCAGGGTGTAAGTGCTTTGATCCTTCTGCTTGAAAGTTGAAAGATGATCCGAGAATATATACTTACGGAGATGGAACTTGATTAGGAGGTAAGTACTTTGACCTCTTTGCTTGGAAAATGATTTGAGAATATATATACTGATGCAAATGGAATGTGACTAGGTTGTGAGTGCATAATCTCTCTGCTTGAATGATGATTTGAGAATATATATACTAATGGAGATGCAATATGATTAGGGTGTAAGTACATGACCCCTCTGTTTGAAAGATGATTCCAGAGCATATATACTGACGCAAATGGAATGTGGTTAGCTTGTAAGTGCATAACCCTCTGCTTAGGGATGGCTGAAATGCATACTTATACTAATCAAACCTAGTGAGCCCCTCAAGGTATGGGATAGATGTGGTATTGGTACATCGAAGGGATTCTATTGATGTGGGACGCTATAAGCAACCTATGGTTGCTGCTAAGCTGATTCCAAGGTTTCAATATCTGCTGACTCGTTCGAATTTCCAGGTGTTTTCTAATGAAGATAGGGTATTTCGAAGGTTTGAAATGGAGAGAAGTTCGATATGTCTTGGTTAAGGTTTTTCCTATTTAGTTAGGTTTCCCTTCACCGTTATGCAAATGCAAAGGCTTTCTTTATTCACAATGTGACTATACTGGCTATATTTCTGTAAGGGCTGCCTCCTAGCAGTCCCTGGCAATGGATATGTTGGAGCAAGAGTGGCAAGGACACGGTGGCTCCATAGATTGTAATCAAGCCAATCGCTACCTTGCTAGTGCTAGGATCTCTGGTATGGGATGGGTCTTGATATGCGCACAACACTAGCGTACAATTTTGCCAAGAATTCGGGATCTCGCGGAGCTAAAATCACCCGATCTAATCACCTGATATCAAAATTGAAGGGCTCAGCCCACTAGGCCTGGACAAGTCACGCGGTACCTGGGAATTTTTGGTACCGTTGCTTGGTACCGCAGGTATCACATGACTTTGCCAATTTCTGATACTGGGTTCAGTCTCGATACCATAAGGTCATGCGGTATCTGCGGTACTGTCGTTAGTATTGTTGCCACAGTGTGAAGCCGCAGTACCCTTCAGCCGAGATTCTACCCTGACTGTCCACCTCTGTTCCTGTATTTAAGCTGTACTGTCTTTGATCTTATTTTAGCTCTTTGAACTATATCCTGTCCCCATTCTGTACTCTGTCTTAGGCCTAGACAAGTCACACCGAATGTTGTGTCTTGGGGTCATAAAGCGTTGGACTGTCTGAAACTAGCTAGCTCGCAAGACAGGGGGCAGTCGTCAGGTCACCTGACAAGCAGGGTGTTCCCCAACAATGCCGGCTGCAAAAAATGAAATCGTCCTCGATGTCAGGGGACTATCCATACGTAGCTATTATACATCAAGATATTCTGATCGCAGTATTCGTACCCATCGTTCATTATAACTATATTCCTATAATGTTTGTTGAATCTCCTTTCTTATGCAGATGTTCCGAGTAGAATAGTCGCTTTACGATGTAAGGGCAGTCTTATTTAGCGTTAAATGTCTCTAGTAGATCCAAACGATTAGCAAGTACGTCTAGTTCGGTGCACTACTTATTCTATGCTAGTCCCATTCGTCGTCATCATAGGAGGTAGTGTATACGTTGTCTTTTGTGAGTCGTCTGTTTCGAAATAATTGATTCGAAGGACTTCTAATAACTAGTTGTATCAAATGATTTAAGTAATTCGGTGTCGACTGTTGCTGGTCTTGCAAACGGATTATTATCGTCGGAATGCTTCTTTAGATATTCAATCGAAATGATAAAGTGAATTTGCTATTTGGAAAGTAAGGCCAACCGATAAGCGTTCGGATAAGAATCGATCACTTTGAAGGAGTCGATACGTTAGGTACTAAATTTATGGTAAATCTTTGATAGTAGCTAGTAATCTTTGTAAAAGTAGATATATACTATATTATATATTATTAGTAACTATGATTTGCATTTGGTATTAGACCTCGACAAAACCCGGAACGGGTCCAACTTTCCGACCCGTACCCGCCCCGCGGGTTACGGGTTATGCGGGTTGGGTACGGGTTCTTGGCAAAACCCGCATAACCCGTAAACTGACATAAATTGCCTAAAAAGGAAGGTCTTGGCATGCATAACTAGATGACTACTTGCAATTAATTACCGTTAGTTACCCATACAGTCTTTACACATATTTAG